>CAJHQQ010001791.1:0-82345 GCA_905132885.1 Moricandia moricandioides
TATCATGTCCATATTGCCAAGAAAACATAGATGCTTTACAACTAGAAAACGGAAGGAAAACGTGTTGGTTTGATTTTCTCATGAGATTTCTACCATCCATATCATAAGATTAGGACTTTGTTTACGAAGAACGAGAAGGTGTTTGACAGTCCACCTCCTGAAGTTAGTGGAAACAATTAAGAGATTTTGGTGCAGAAAGGACCCCAGACGTAGGTGGACATGAATATTATCCAGTCGATGTTGTTGGAGAACTACACAATTGGCACAAAAATAGTATTTTATCGGATTTGCCATACTGGAAGGATCATCTGTTGCGGCATAATTTAAATGTCATGCATACTGAGAATATTTTTTTCAACAATTTAATTTATACCATCTTTAACATCCCGGGTAAAATGAAGGATAATTTGAAGTCAAGACTGGATTTAGTCGCTATTTGTGTGCGTTCTGAACTTCATGTTAATGAGGAGGGTAATGCTCAAGTTCCCATATATCGATTGGATGCTGTGGTGAAAGACGGATTCTTCGATTGGATTAAAAATATTTTCCTTCCTTGGGCTGAAGTTGAAGAGATGGATGGATGGTATGAATAAAATCTTCTTAAACCTAAATTATTATATGGAATAATCTTAAATGACTTTGTTGATGATATGGATATAATTTTCTTATTTACTTACTAGTTTGACTTTCGTTTTTATCTTTTTCATATTTTTTTTTGTGGTTAACTTATTACAAAATTGCAATTTACATTTAACTTATAAATCATGTCTTTTTCGAAAAGACAAGTTCCTCCAAAAGATTTAGGGTTTCTCATTTTTATCATTAGAGAGTGGAGGCTCGATTTCGGGGAGCCTCCGTTGAGGTTGTGAAGTTTGAAGCTCGAGTCCTTGCCTCTTGGTGGTGGCTTCTGGTTTCTTTAGGACTTCTGGTTTCTATCTTTAGTTAGGGTTTTTTAGATTCGGTATAAGATTATCATTGATTTCGGTTAACCAAGTCCAACCCGAGTTCATGATTAAAGTGGTTTGTAAGGAAAAAAACAAAACAACTACTTTTATTTTTTTATTACAAAAATGCTATTTCAGTAGCAAATTAAATTAAAAAAATGAAAAAAAAAACAAAATAGAAACCATCGAATTCCCCGCCCAAAAAAATGAAAAAGATAAGGTTCCATCGATTCTTAGTGATAGATTGTATTTTGCGGGCGCTTGAATCCTCGTTCTCCGACTAGCCTTAGAAGCCTAGATTTCTTCAGGTTTGGCCATCCAAACTCTCTGGCACCGAAAACCACCGTTGATTCTCTTTCCGACCACGGCATTCTCAATCTGCACAATTGTAAAGGTTATCTTCTTTTCTTTTTGGGTTTAACAACAATCACTTAATTTTCCATTTCTCTGATTGTGACTACTCTTGATGGAATGGTTTTACTATGGATGGTTAAGATGTTGTACATGTGTTAGATTTTCTTTGTTAATTACTTCAGTGGTACTGTTTGGTGTTCTTCAACTATGGATGGAGTAATAAGACTTATGTGGATTAAAGTTCTTCTTTGGCTCATTGTAGTGGTACATATGTTCCTTAATAGGTGTTCTGTCTACTCCTCTTTTTTTTCGAACCAATAGACCTTTTAGGGGGAAATGGAATTTGGTTTTTATATGTTGGTGGAACAAAATCTAAAACACAGTTTTCTAACCCCGTTTCTGCCCAATGATTTGTCTTATGGAAACAAGTAATACAGATATTGGGTTGGCCTTAATGGGAAGTTGTCGGGCTTCAAGGCTGCACCAATATCACTGATTCAGGCCTTGTTTTTCTTGTGAAGGGATACAGAAATATACAAAAAACTTTTGATATCAATAATTGCAGCAGTTTAGGCGATGCTGAAATTTCTAGTGTGGCCAAAACTTGTACATTCTTGTTGCATATTATATAATATATATATTTAGGTGATCCGTTCCTTTATTATTGTTTTTCAGTTGCTTTTCAAAGTGTGTTGTTATCGTTGGATATGTTTCTCTTCGCTTGATATTTAAAGACTGATTATGATTCTCTATATAATACAATGGAACGAAGTGTGTTTCGTTAATACAAAAAAAAGTTTGGTTTGTATGAATGGTTTTATAAACAATTCGGTTAAGTGGAACTAAAAAAAATCGTTTATTCTTGGTTTTATTATTTGTAATAATCATTCCTGTTAAGTGGCATTAAAAAAATTTGAAGCCAAAGAATAAACAAATCTAAATCTGTTAAATCATTATTAAGTTTTTTGCTAATGTTTAAACAAATCTGTCAAATTGTAAATAAATCCGTGGTAAAAAAAATTAACAAATCTATCAAATCCTAACTTATATCTATTAAAATTAAATAAATCAGTGATCAAAGAATAATAAATCTGTCAAAACAAGTAAATGTGTGGTAAAATAAAACAAATCTATCAAATTATATATACATTTGTTCAAATTAAATAAATTTATGGCTATAAAATTAAATCTAACTATTAAAAATTAATTCTGTAAAATTTTAATAAATCTGTGACCAAACATGATAATTTTTTTTTAACAAATTTGTGAAAATTTTATTAAATCTGTAAATTTTGAATAAAGAAGAATAAATTTAAGTATGTGACTATTTACCACATAGACAAAATAAATCTATCGCTGACAAAATCGTTAATATTCGAAAAATATAGTGGCATTTTGTAATTATTATTTTTGTTAACAAAGAAAATAGGAATAAATTGGGGATGAAAAATAAACTAGTAATAAAAATAAAATTAGAATTAAACTAGTAACTATTGATAAATAGAAACTAGTGTTTTTTTCTCTTATGATTTATAATCCAAGATGTATGCCTTTACTCATTATAAATCTCTTATGTTGAATAAAATTTTAGTTTGAATATATAAACCTTTTCTCTTATGAACTGAGTAAATGGGGATTGCTTTACATCATACAAATTTAAAAACAAAATGATTTGGAGCCGAATCGTCAAGTTTAGGGGAAAATTAAATTAAATTTACTTATAATTCTTATGGAACTAGATCTTTTCCTGGAAAATTGCATTTATACCCTAAGTTTGCTACCAATTTGTAAATTTACTTTTAATGAATTACTATTTTCAAAAATACTTTCTATTTTTTCTCACTTTATGACACACATAATTACATGAAAGATTTACATCATGAGTCATTTTACGTGTTTATTATTACACTTTAAGTCAACTACTACTACTAAGGTAGTTTCTCTTCTTCCAACACTTTTTTCTCTTCTTCCATCTTATCAAAAACCCGATACTCGTATAATTTATTTAATTAAATGTAATTAATTACTAACTAAATTACAAACATAAAATATGTGGTTACAAATCATTCTCTTTCTATTTTCTTATCTCTTTCTTTATTTTTTTCTTTATCTTTTTTTTTTTTCTATTATAATGAAAAGAACTTAGTTTGTAAGGACGATAAGCTAAACAATTCAATGTATCATAAACTTAGTTCTTTCACTTCTCCTCTCATTCATTCTCTAACGTTCTTATTAAGTAAGTATGATTTTCTCATTCAAAACTAAAGAAAAACCATTAACTATATTATTTTGGTAAATTTTCTTTTGTCGTTTCTGATACACGAGATTGAAGCATCTAGGTTTACATCGTTTGTTCAGATTCCGCTAACAAATTCCAAAAAATCAAACCATAGACATTTACTATGCCGTGTTCAACCTTCTTTCGCTTCATAGATTTTAAGTTGTTCTCTTTGGTTTGATAGGATATATTAATATGGTTTTGATAATTAATGTTATTCATTTGAATATTTATATGGTTTTAGTAAATTGATATTCACCAATAATAATCATGTTAGTGATATGGTACTAATGTATTAATTTGATTTTATTTTGCAGTATAATCTAAGTTAAGTTAGAGTTAGAGCATATAGTTTCACTCGCTGGAAGCTGGAACATGTCATTCCACCATACTCACCGGTGTCCACCATTAAAAGTATCCACATGTACACAGATACTAAAAACCTTGTTGATATTATTGACAAAGAATTTGACATACCCCCTCTTTAACAACACAACTCATGAAAACAGACGAAATCCCATACTTGGATATTCATGAAAATGGAAGGATATCCACAATGGGGAGAATTTTATGGTATTGATATGGGGGAACTAGAGTTTTCTATTATCTACATATACACAATAGTTTACAATTATTTAAGGGGAAAATCGCATAAAAAACCTTGAAAGTGGCATTCACTGACACTTTAAACCTTGAACTTTTTCAGCTATCACTTTAAACCTTCAAATTGGCATTTGTATCACAAAAAACCTTCAACTTGGCTTACTTGTTCATCAAGTAAAAAGTTGACCTGTCCAACAGGTAAAAGTGATGATGTGTAGGTTTTTTCCGAAAAATAATAATTATTTAACTAAAAATAAATTAAAAAAAAATCGAAAAACTAAAAAATTGGAATGGAAATGAAAAAATTCAAAAAAAATTCAAAAAAAAAATCAAAAATAAAAAAACCAGAAAATTAAAAATTAAAAATAAAAAATCAAAATCAAAAAACAAATAATAAATAATAAATAAATTAAAATATAGAAAATGAAAAAAAAATTAGAAAATTAAAAAAAAAGTTAAAGAAAAAATCACAAAATTAAAAAAAAATATTCTCTTTTAAATTACAAAATTATTTTAAATAAAACAAACATATCATCGTGACAATAACAATTTCAAACATATCACTAATGACGATGATGGTTTCTCACATAACCATTAACACTGATGTTTTTAACATATCTCTAACGATAGTTTCCGACATCATCATCAAAATTTTTGACATTATCTATCATTTAAAAAAAACTTGACATATCTACTGTTTTAAATGATGGTTATCGAAAACATCGTTATTGACATATCTACCATCATTTTTAACGATGATGTCAAAAATTAGCATTAAAGATATGTCCACAACGTCATTGTTAATGGTTATGTGAGAAACTACCATCACCATAACTAATATCTTTGAAATTGTTATTGTCAACGATGATAAATCTATTTAAAAAAAAAATTGTAATTAAAAAAAATATTTGGAATTTTTTTTTTGAATTTTGTGCTTTTTATTTTCTTTTAATTTCTCAATTTTCATTTAATTTTATGTATTTTAATTTAATCTAATTTATTTTAATTTTTTTTATTTTATTTTCTAAATTATATTTAATTTTCTGAATGTTTATTATAGTTTTCTGATTTTATATTATTTTTTTCTGAATTTTATTTAATTTTTTATTTATTTTATTAATTAAATAATTATTATTTTTCGGAAAAAACTTACACATCATCACTTTTACCTGTTGAACAGGTCAACTTTTTACTTGATGAACAAGTAAGCCAAGTTGAAGGTTTTTTGTGATACAAATGCCAATTTGAAGGTTTAAAGTGATAGTCGAAAAAGTTCAAGGTTTAAAGTGTCAATGAATGCCACTTTCAAGGTTTTTTATGCGATTTTCCCATTATTTAAGTGAACACCTTAGTTTTTTTTTTCAAGCATGTCATACATTTGGCCGTTTATCTTTACTATTAAAACTATCTTCTTTACATCCACGTTAACAAACACATTATCCATTATACTTCTCCAAACAGTCAAAGTTTTAATTATCATTTACAAATTCACATAAGTGAGTGTACACATGTACACTTCATATTGTGTACACACACCAGAAGAAATTTTAATAAAACCACTAGCTTCATAGATATAGTTTGTATTTTGACTCCACAAAACAACAACATAATACTTCTTTAAAACACCAAAAAATAAAAATAAAAATGTCTAAAACCTTACATAACAACATAATATGTCCACAACCCAGTTAAGACTTCAAACCAACCAATTTTTAGTACATACTTATTCATCCTATGTATTTCTATGGTCAGTTATTCAATACATGCCAACATGTTTGTGTACATATCATTCTCCAAATTGATATTTCATGTACAATAACCACTAATCTATTTCCATATCTATTCAGCTCGAAGGAGTCTTTAGAAAACATACATATGAATCATTCTTAGTACCTAATGCTTTTATCAGTATCAAGTCCAAGGGTATCAATCAATCGCGAAGAACCTCACCGGCAGACGCTTGTCAGACTTCTTTTGTACTGATTTCTCTGCGGTTCATCTGTCATTACCTTCCACTATGTTCTTCTTAACCGCTTTCTCCAACTCGACATCTCAATTTTATGTCATTCTTCGTCGATGGCCGCAATGCTTTCTCCAACTCGACATCTCGATTTTGCGTCCTCCGTTGTTGATTTCCATAAGTAAATCCAATTTTATCTCTTTTATTTTTCTTCAAAGAATTCACTTTCTTTAACAAATAAAATAACATTAAACGAGGATATATCAATAATAAAAATATGTAGATATAAGTAAAATCTGGCGGCCACTAGTTATATTTTTTTATAATTTTAAACAAACAACAAAACATAAAATATGGTAACTAAAGAAATCATTTGTTTAAGTGGACATGGATAAAAATGTAATTTGTTTAGAGCTGTTTTTGTGTCAGAAAAAAGACTTTTGAAGAAGAAAAAAAGAGTTTTGGAAAAAGAAAAACTACCTCGGTAGTAGTAACTGATCTAGAGTGTAAAAATAAAATTGATCTAGGATGTAAATATCTCTAATTACATTTGCATGCAACTAAAAAGTGATTTGGGTATCTCCTGACACCATAACTCATGGCTTCTTCTTCTCGTCATCAAACGTAACATCACTACATGCCTTCTCTAATGTTGATTGGACGCATTCATCATCTACCTTGAAAACCACCCGATATTGTTAGCAAAGAAACATAAAACCGTAGCTAGATAATCAACATAAGCTAAGTACATGTCAGTTGCAAAAAGTGCATCTAAGTTGTGATGGATATGCAATTTACTCACTAATTCGGGCATCACCTTAACTGCTCAGCCATATATCTAATGTGAAAACGTTAGCCTCACATATCTCTATGCAAATCATGTTTTTACTCAAGGATGAAACATTTCCCATTGGATTATCACTTCATAAGAGAACAAATACAAAACAACATTCTTCACGTAGCACACGTAAACACAAGGGATCAACTCGCATATGCATTAACCAAACTGATATCGCTTAAATTACCTTAAAATAGTTTTCTCTTATATAAGAGGTCTAGTTGTAGTACTTAAGGATCGAATCCACAGGGAGTGTGTGCACACAATAGACTGAAGATATTAAGATTAAACTAGGCAATTAATATTAAAGCAGAAAATAGTATAGAACAAGTAAGCAGTTAATTGTGAACGATATGATAAAATAGCTAGACTTAGGGTTTCATGCAATAGAATTATGATGTATATGTTAAGGATGTGTAATAAACCGTCCTAGAACTCGAATTCAATAATAAGATATCCAGCTCTCGCTATGAGTCTAATTAGAAAACCAACTCTTTGGTCCAGCTGTCGTATGCGAACAAGGAGAGCGTCGATCGATACTATGGAAGGAGTGTAGATCGATGCTACCTTAGGCTAGCATTAACGTCATAATCGATATGATTACTAAGTTAATCTAGACCAACTCTCGCATGTCCTAACAACCTAGCTTAGCAAAATTAATGTCAGGTAATGAACCTATTGCTGTAGTTGTCAGTATCCTAAATTCATGGTTCTAGTTAGCTACTTTAAAACACAAGCAGTAAGTCCAATTCTAATGAAGGATCCATAATAGATTCACCCTAGCAATTCTATATCTCAGAAATTCATATAAATCCTAATAGAACCCTAAACATAATTAAGAAATTAATAAGACATAATTAAAAAAACATAACAAAAATCTAAATAAAATGCATAAATAAAATGAGAAAGAAAACAATGGAGTTCCAATACAAATCTCTGAAGGAGTCTTGATATTCTTTCGAAAAAAATAATTAAAAATCCTCTAAGAATGGTGGAATAGTTTGTGGGTGGTTTGTTGCCCAAACAATGACAAAACACCTAAATAATAGGTAGAAAGTCGGCCAGCGGTACTCTTGTAATTATGTTGATCTTATAGGCTTGAGTCGGTCTTGACTTTAAGTCGGCCCGTCAACTCATCCGGGTGTCGAACGAAAACAAAGAGGTAGTGTCGATCGACACTTTGCTTGAATCTTGATTCTAACTTCTGATTTCTTCAGCAAAGAGTTTCGTCATTATTAAGCTTCAGAGTGCTCTATAATCTCCACATTTCTCCAAAACTTACTTGGACTTCAAAACACTATAAAATAGACTCCAGACGCATATAACAGACTCTAAAAACACATATACTATGGGTGAAAACTGGTAAAATCCATAGTATATCAACTCCCTAGACTTATCCATTTGATTGTCCTCAAGCAAAGAATAAAACAGTCTTGTGAAAGAGGTTTGAAATCGCAGGGACTCACACAATTTTTAAACTTACTATTATTAACTCTGCAATGCTGTAAGCCACATCGAATCAATGCCAACTTTATAGGTACCTTACATACTTTACCCTAGCTTAGCAACCAAACTATCTAGCCAACAATTTAGCTAATATTGTCTGACATACCCCTCTACTAAACTCATTTCTTATAATAAAAATGTGTAGGCTTTACCTTGGGGGTATCGATCAAATGACACATGGACTCTTACTCAAGAAAGTATATGAACACACAAGCAGTCTTCTATGACCTCTTTCGATCTAGTGTATGCCAAGCCCCAAGACAAGCAAATTAAGTTGATTAGGTTGGGGGTCAGCTTTGGTTCCTTCAAACATTCTCATCAGTGTGGATGTTGCTGGCAGGTGACCAACTTTGGTATCTCAATATGATACACCATGTCATCTAAGAATGGTGGTAGAGAATGATTAGATAAAAAGTAAAAAATTTAAAAGTTCACTAACCCTTCTTGAATCTATAAAACTCAAAAGAAATATATAAATAAAAATCAAAATAAAACACAATATCAGTAGTACATCTCCCAGACTTAATTAACATTGTCCCCATTGTTATACAGTTGAAGATTGGTGGGAAATAAATCATAAGAATGAAATTAAATAAGAAAAATCGGTATACCTGCTCAATGATAGTGAATGTCGACCGACATAGTTAAGTGGCGATCGATACTCTGGATGATCTGTTTGGCATTGATCAGGTTTTGGTCGATGCTTGGTGCAGACTTGTCTTCTCAGATCCTTTTTTTTAACCTAAAATAAAATAAATACGAAAATCAGTAAAAATGAAAATTAAAACTAATTTAAAACTTACTAAATGGTTGTCTCCCATGAAGCAATTTTTATAGTCTTTAGCTTAATGTTTTGGAGGTTTTTGGCTAGTACGGAGGTAATAGATTACTTTTCGGAAAACTAGTATCAACATTTTCTTTGCTCATCTCGAACCAGGTGCTTACAAAGCTTTTGATGGCTTCTTCTCCTTTAGTTTGCTGTCTCTGAATGATCTCATGTGTGTAATCCACTTTTAGCTGTAGCTTTTCCATACATCTGCTTAACCATCCAATGTTGTTGTTTAGAGGGAAGTAAATTGGATCAATCTTTCCGTAGAACTCATCAAACATCATATCCTAAGATGTATTATTATCAACTATTTTCTCCTCAACTTGATATATCCTGTAAAGCTCAGGTGCTGGCCGATGTGGAGGTGCAAGGTTGGCTCCATCCAACTGGAAACATCTATCATACTTTGGTAAACTCAAATAGTAGCCTCCCCAGCTATCTGCCATCTCAAGTATTGATTCCATATCTTCTTTTGAAACATTGATGATCCTTCCATCCTTAGCGTGTGCATTGCCCTCTTCATCTCTATATACTCCATGCTCATCTGGTGCTACTACCAAAACCTTTCTTTTGGGTGGAATGGTGGCTTCAACCAAAAAAGCCTCTCAGAATTCTGAAGTCGCAAGGGTGTGATTGAAGTTAATGGTTGGATGTCGGTCGATGCCTCTCCGTCATCTTCATGCTCTGCGCTAGAATTAGAACAACAAACTGCAACAAATCATGGATCGTCTCCTATCGCAATGTAGGGTGTGTTTCCTTTGACTACTCGGATCGGTTCAAGAAAACATTCCTATCAATGAGTGTCAAGCACATCTGAATTGTCTGCATGTTGCAAAAAGCTCATATAGTAGCCATGAAGGCTCTCCTAAGTAATAGATAAAAATTCCTATCTATCTAAATATCCATGATATGAAATTCAACTGGAATTAAGACATTGCCAATTTGTACCTGAAGGTTTCTTACAATTCCTCTTGAATTCATTTTAGAGCAATCCACAAAAGTGAATGAATCTTCAAAAGGCTTCATCTTCAGACTTAGCTGATTTGCCATGACCCTAGGCGTGATACTGACTGAAGAACTGTGTCACAGAGGTCATTAGGGTAGTTGTGACCTACAATCATGCAGGGCACCACGAACGTCCCATGACCACTCTTCTTCTTCAGTAATCTTTTGCTTCATCTTTTCTCTGATCTGATAGAACATACACTCAATGTCCTCGTCTATCTCTCTACTCTCTCGTCTAAAAACATCCAGAGTCAATTTGCAAAATAAGCATCATCAAATGACATGTATATAGGGATCCCCTTAGTAACCTTTCGGTAAAACAATTGAATCCTCTTCTCATTAGCTTCTCTCTTTAGATGTTTGGGAACTTTGATCTTCCTTCTCTTAGAAGAGTGTCCCTCAGTAACCTGCTCAATAATCATAGGCTCTGGTGCATCTTCAGGTTGCTGGTTAGTATCTTCAGGGTGCATATGTTAGCGACTACACCAGCATCTAGGAGCGACTACATAAAGGCGTACTAGAAATCTACAAGCTCCTACTTGCATCGTCAATCTCCCTGTTTTAGCTTTGTTTGTCGATCAAACAAAACATTTTTCTAGTTCAACAACCACATTTTATCACCTATAAACTTTCATGCTATATGTGCTTCTTCCCCACGATTTTTGCACCACAACATGCTCTTCTCCCCATGAGATATGTACTCTCTAGACCAGAACACCAACACTTTTTCCCCTTCTTGATTGCATACTAAGCTAAAACACATATTCTTAGATGTCAAGACTTACTTCACACACCCACATGTCTGCTTCTTCATGCATAATCATGACACAGCCCTTGCTGAGCGAATAGATTACAAGTACCTTATCATGCTCTGACGCACCCATCAAACTACCTCTTGACCCAATCTGTTGAGGACCTGACTTACTTCATGTGTCGTCATCTTGAACATGAGCCCTTCCTCATCCACACCGAGTGCACGCTGCACCCTTTGCTAAAATCTCTCAGTGATTTCATCATTACTTTCATGATGATAACTCTGCATCACTTCTTGACGCATTTCAATCTCTTTCCCTTTCGTGCCATGAACAACTCCTTGTCTTGGCTCCATGTTTGATGCTTCTTGATCTTTTTCAAGATAAATTCTAAAATATTCGCATCCTTGATCTCATCAAGTAAGCCATGCTTGGCTACCAACACCCTTTCAGACCTCATGGGTTCAATGAACGTCTTGGGTTCAATAAACGTCTTGGGTTTAACGAACTTCTTGTTCATCCTCTAGGCTATGTTTCTTTATTATCACGAGCAAAACAGTCCACCTTCTTGTGTCCAACCTTCCCATAGATAAAAAAACACATTTATTGTTGTTTCTTGTTTCGCCTGACACAACTTCTGATACACCGATAAGTCTCCTTCCTTGTACCATATGCACAACCTTGTTTCAGAATCGTTTTTCTGACTTTCATATTGGTGCACTGATGTACTATCTTCGGCTTGTTACTCACTAATACACGCTGGAAACAGACTCTAAACACATAAAAAAGACTCTAAAAAGACTTATACCATGGTCTAAAAATTGTGAAAACTATGGTATATCAACGAAGATAACATAGAAGATGGTAACTCCAAAATACGAGCCTGTGTAATGAGCTGATTGATAAGAGATTGCAATTGTTCAGTAGTGAACTTGGAATGATTCAAAGTAGTCAAAGTTGGTCTGAAGGAGTGGTAACCATATTAGCAACAGTGTTTGTCTTAGCGTAGTAGCATAAGCAACATGGTTTCCAGATTGTTGTGACGAACCACAAGCTTATTGAGATAACTGATTTGGATGTGGATTAGATCGCTGAGATAAGCGATGACCAGGAGGATAACCATTCAACTTATAACAATTATGAATAGTGTGTCCATTTTTTCCTCGATGAGTACATACTGGCTTCTGATTAGGATGAAACTGAGCAGCATATGCAATTTTCTTAACAGGTCCAGAGAAAACCTTGTTCTGAAACAGCTAATGTCTGGAAAACCACATTCTCAATTCGCTGAGTTTAATACTCTTATGTCGTTCATCTTGAGAGACCAAATTGAACACATCATCAATACTCAGGATAGGCTTCAACATAAATATATGTCTCTGAGTCTGTTCATAAGCATCAGCGATCACTATAAGAAACTTAGTGACACGACTTCTCTATTTTAAACTCTCCCATAATGCTACTCTAGTACCCTCACAACACTCACAAGTACAAACAGGCAGCTCCAAATAGTTCTTATGCTCCTCCCAAAGTGTAACCAAATAGTTCTTATGCTCCTCCCAAGCATTTATCTATCTCATAAACTCTGGGTGCATTAGCCTGTTTAAACTTCGGTAGCAAATTCTTTCAAATAACTTCATCAGTCGGCATGAATAACAAAATTTGAACACCAACTACGATTCCTAGCATTTCTATGATTAGTTGGTGTTCTAGGAATCGTACCATCGATGAATCCCAACTTGTTACGAACATTGTGAGCCATACGAACCGAGCGACGTCACGTATGAAATTTCGATCCAGAGGATAAGCGATCAGTGACAAGAACCAAGCCAGCATGATAATAGGCATGGAGGACGTAGGGATAGTCATACTGATCCGTATCATGACGATCTTGAACTGGGAAAGATGCATAACTCATCGCTCAAGAAATGAACTAATCCCACAATTCCAACTGAACGAAGTATTAGTCTGAAGAATCTAAGAAGAATTGGAATCGAAAAACACCATAAAACACAATTCCAAAGCTCTAGGAAGAAGAAACGAGTAACCAATTCAAGAAAATGTAAATGAGCTGAGAAACAAAATCAATAAAATCGGGAAGGAGACGGAGACACAAATCTAATGAAAAATCACGAATCGATGTGCTCTTTATGAGTTGATTTGACAAAGAAAATGTATGAGAATCACTGGCAGAAGCGATTTCTCATCTCTAATACCATAATAAGAAAAATAATATATTTATTTAACCAAAATAATCTGTACGATGACCTATTTATATACAAGTGTGGTTTAGGCAAAAGGAAACGAGGATATAATCACTGGTTATGCTAAGAGAAACTTATACCAATGATCACATACCACTATATAAAACGCTCTCATATCCTAATAACTAGGCTTGGACTCATAGTCAACTATGTAGTTGTAGTTCCCAACGGTGGTCACGATTTGGGCTACAAGACTTACGTACGGTCTAACCTATGTAATCTACACGATCAGAAAATTAAATCATGTATTATATCAAATTATAGAAATAATTTTGGATAATATATAGCAACATAAATATGTGTGTTGTTACTTCTAAGTTTGGGATTTCAGCTTTCGTATGTCTCCACATGACATCTCCGGCATATTTCTCAAAAATGCACAAAACATTTGGAATTTTCGTAGGAGTTGCATCTTGACCTGCAAAACCCCATCCATAAAAACTGCACCTACTGGACAATCTTTATATGGTTCAAGGGACACTGCACATTGACTGCTACCGAAAATACCAATCATCACTTGGTTCCATGTAAGGTATGAACATTTCTGATAGGTGGCCTTTGTATAGAACTTGCCTATAGTTTTTCACGACCATGTCAAACATGGATGCAAGAGAGATTACAATATCGGATCGTATGTAAAACTCCCAATTCGCCAATCTATTCACCATCATATTGGATATAGTTAGTAACTATTAGAAACACTATATGGATTTGATAGATATCGGCTTGCATATTCATATGGACCACAAGACGCATGGATTGCTTTTTTCTAATTATGCACTAACTATTATAAATATTCAAATTATATTGATAGCAAAAAGAATTTTTTAACTATGAGTAATTCCAAAGTTTGAAATCTATAACGGTATGATTGAGAGAGAGAGAGAGAGAGAGAGAGAGAGACTCATAAGCCATAATTGTTAATCATTATACCTCACGACGTGTCCATCTATATTGAATCATGGACCTTCTAGTGTCTCGAAGCGTCAGGCCAAACGGTAGGTTAAGCTCCAAGATACAGTATTCCGTTCCATTAGCCTTCGGCATAGTAACAATTAACCTATCTTTAAACTTTGTTACCTTCATAACGTCAAGATTAACGAGTATAGTCATTCCTTCAATATAGGTCTAAGATACATATCAACGGTGCTGTCAAGATAAAACGTCATCATTCTTATAACTCTCTCTGTCTCTGCCTCACTCTTCCCATACCATCCAATCGTTGATGTTGTGAACAAAATATCCGAAACGTTTAAACCATGTTTTTTGACCGCGTCAAGAAACGGCTTGAACTTGAGAACAAGCTCTTTGGCTGCTTCTTGTTCTTCGTTTGTGAGCATGGGATAACCATTGCCTACATGGATCTTGTCCGAGACTATGGCCCGAGAAGAAAAGCCAACGGAAATCCCTCGAGATTTTCCATTTTGTTGAGCAATGAAGAAGGCGGTTTCGGGGTGTGTTTCGGTGATGAGTACCAAGACAAGACTAGAGACTTTTCGGGTTCGTTGAGACCAACTTATTGAAAAGTAAATTTGTGGTTCAGACCAATGGGGTACATCTCATTGATGATGTTTTGGACGATTTTGAATTCGGTTTTCGGTAAAGGGGTCAAATGGGTGACGCGGTGGAGCGAAGCTTGCTGATGAAGTTGCGAAAATGAAAGAAAAGAAGATGATGTTGGTGAGGTGAAGTACTAGAGCCATAACGTTCTTTTTGAACTGTTATTCTTTTGATTTAATGGACTTGGTATATAAGATAAGGATACATCTTAGTTATAATGACAACTAATACTTTGTAATTATCTATATTCATGTTACGCTTAGGGTTAGGAGTCTCTACGTTATGTATATATATATGCGACCATGTACATGAATAAGATCAACAGTTTACAATATATTTATGGTATAAGAGCCAGATCATGATCTTTGATTTTTTTTTCTCTCTCTCTACTTTCCGTTTACTACCACGTCTGCATCTACTTCTTATTCATTGGAGCGCTCCATTATGGAATCTCGTTACACTCTTCATCCCTCCAATAACCCGGGTGTTTTGATCACGCCGGTGCTTCTTCGAGAAGATAACTACTCCGAGTAGGATATTGAGCTTTGGAATTCTCTCTAAGCTAAACAAAAGATCGGGTTTATTGATAGTACAATACTCAAACCAACCACCAATCCTGATCTCGCTCGCTGGACTTCTACCAATTCTATGATAGTCGGTTGGATACGCACTTCGACTGATCCTCAAGTTCATTTTACCGTAACTCATATCACAGACGACTCTAAACTTTGGGAATCTCTCAAGCAATGGTTCACGGTGAAGCATGGTGTTTGCAAACATCTATTGGAAGATGAAATAACTAACTGCAAAAAGAAAGGAAAATCCGTTCTTGAATACTACGGACGTCTTTCCAAACTTTGGGAAGAGATGCAGAATTTCAAACCTTCGGTTTCTTGCACATGTGCTACCTCTTCAGAACTTGAGAAAGAACAAGAAGATGCGAAAGTCCATAAGTTTTTTTTTGGTCTCGATGAAGTCAGATTCAATGGCATCGGATCTCAAAAAATTGACGAAGAGCCATTGCTTGATTTAAACATCGTCTCCTCACGAGTTATTCAAGCCGAGCAAAACATCAATAACCTTCATGCCGCTGATACTAAGCAAGACGAAATTGGCTTCTCTGTCAAAGCAGATGTATCAACACCTTCATCTATCAATGCCGCAGCGGTCGTATCTCAAAGCCGTGATCATGCTCGCTCTTGTACTCATTGTAAACGTACAAGACATGAAGCTTCCGTGTGCTTTCTACTACATGGTTACCGGGAGTGGTTCCTTGAGAAACAACAACAACGTGGATATGGGATTGCTTCCGGAAACAGAGGTCATGGTGTTCGATTCTCCAATTTAGGAGGACGAGGTGCTGGTGGTTTAAATGTTGTGTCTGCCTCCGTCAGTGCTCCATCTTCTTCCTCTTCTACATCTGATCAAATTGCAGCTCTCATTGGTTTACTTCAGTCACAACAATACCAACTCTCTACTGATATTTTTTTTATGGTAAAATTGAACTATCTGATGTTATTATCGATACCGGTGCATCTCATTATATAACACGATGCCATCGATATCATATCATCCATGGTTACATTCCTGGATGGCACTAATTCTTGTGCTACTAAAATAGGGCGTTTGGTACTTACAAAAGATTACATACTACTTAATGTTCTTTACGTACCAAATTTCAATTGCCCATTGATTTCAGTTTCCAGACTGTTGAAGCAAACTGGCTGCATTGCAATATTTACTGACACTCTTTGTATTTTACGTGACCATTTTGCAAGGACCCTGATTGGAGCCGGTGAAAAACGAGACAGGGTGTACTACTTCAAGGGTGTCAAAGTTTCGAGTGCTAATCAGACTACCACGAACAGTATTTCTCCTTCAATTCTATGGCATTGACGACTCGGTCATCCATCCTACAAAGTGCTTTTGACATTACTTGTGTTTTCTAATTTAAAAGTTGATTTTTCTGTTTCACATTCTTGTGACATTTGTTTTCGTGCTAAACAAGCACGCACTACAGGAAATAAGGGTTTTAATAGCACCTCTAAAGCGCTATCAGACGTTACCATAGCTCTCCAATATCGCCCGCGATAATAGGTATCGAACATTGCATAGCGGTTTTCCTATATGCTATTGATATTTAATTAGTAATAACGATTTGAGTTATGCAATTGTAATCTTTTATTATAGCGCCAAGGAAATGATATTATAACTTTTTAAGTATAGCGGTTTTTTTATTTTACTTTAGCAATTTGTAATTACTATTGTCATCTTTATCAATAGCAATATTTGAATATTTCATTGCATTTTTTATATGTAATTGTTTCATTTTGTTTATAACAATTTTTTTATTTAATATTTTGATTTTAAAATAATACATAATCGAAAAATTGTCAAATAAAAATTTATTCTAATTAAATTTCAAAGAAAATCAAAATATTCAAAAACCAAAAAATATACTCAATTCTCAACTAATTTTCCATGCAAACAAAATCAATCTGCAACGCTAATTCCATCACAATCATCCCTAATACAAAAACTTTCATCATCAGAAAATTGCGCTGCATCATCAAATTCATGTGCGGGTAATGGTGCTCCGACAACGTCCTCCTCTGTCTCAAGTTCATGATATCCTCTCGGTGGTGCTCTCATAACAACATACCAAGGCGATTCTTCATCTTCTCTAGAGTAAAATGTATGGATCTTGTAAATATGGTGTTTGGTTAACATGAAGATTGACAAGGGTGAAACCATCTTCTTCCTCAACACCGTAGCCTCTGTTCGCCCAATTACACTTGAATAAAGGAACGCTGAACATGTGGTAGTCGAGGAGAATGATCTATGTTAGCACTCAATAATATGTGACCATATCGGCTGTATGTCTTGTATCTCTTGCAGAAGATCTACACATGCTGAAAGCTTCGTAAGTGACTCCACTATTCTGAGTCTTTCGCTTAACGGATTCTATGTGAAATAGGTTCCCGATAATGACAAAACCTTTATGGGTTTGAGCAGTAAATCTTGGTCCAAAGGCCAACCACCTCAGCTTCGTAGAATGATCCTTTGAGTTATAAGGTATCTAACAAGGATGTAAAACTTTGTGAGCTATGTGAACAGAAAAGTAAAAAGATAGTGAAGTTGTACAAACCTTATTCTTCACCCATTCAGCGAATTGTTGGGTGTGATGTTTCCATAACAAAGTTTCATTTGTTGCGAATCGAACATCATTATCTTGCAGTTCTTGTAAATGCATCCTGATTTTACAAAGTAGAGAGTTATCAGACTGATAAAAAGAATCTGTATTTGAGAGGGACAGTAGAACTTACTCAACATAGAGATCCATAGTTGCCATATTCATCAAAACATATCGATGTGCTATGTCTCTTTCTTTCCCTAAAAGAATAAACTCTGTTCCCTTTTGCAGTGGTCGACCTTCAAGAACCATTCCATCAGACTGAAGATCTTCATTACGGTTAAGTACTTCTTCAACTAGTACAAAATTCTTTAGGAACTCTAAACAAAAGGCTATGCATTCTCCAGCTAAGTACCCCTCAGCCATACATGCTTCTGGCCTAGCAAAATTCTTTACATATGCCTTGAGTGTTTTCATGTATCTGCAACTCAAACAATACATAAATATTCGTTACAAACCTCAGTTGATCGGAAAAACCAGTTCAGAAAATAAACATTTTACAATTACGATCGAACAAAATGAAAACAAACCTCTCAAATGGATACATCCAACGAAAGTGCACAGGACCTCCCAAACGTGCCTCTCTTGCTAGGTGTATAGGAAGGTGGAACATGATATCGAAGAGCGATGGAGGAAAGAACCGCTCGAGTTGGCACATTGTCTCCACAAACTCATTTTCCAAAATTATGAGCTTCTCCGCGTCAATAGCACGCTGACACAATCTGTTGAAGTAGTTACATACTCAAGTTACGGCAATTCTTGGTCCTTTAGGAAGCAACCCTCGTAATGCAGCAGGTAACAGATTTTGGATTAGTACATGATGATCATGGGATTTAAGACTCCCAATCAAAGGAGGGTTAATTGAAACATTGTTTACAATATTACCGCAGTAGCCGTCAGGGCCTCTGAACGCAGACAACCTTTGACAAAATATATTTTTCTCTTCCTTACTGAGCCAATAAGATGCTGGAGGCAAGTAGAATCTCTTTCCCTGTACCTGTGTGTGCGAGTTTTTCCGGATTCCAATATCTTCTAAGTCCTGCATCGCTTTGAGGCCATCTTTTTTGACTTAGCACTATGCATTAGTGTTGATAATAATGCATCAGAAAATTTCTTTTCCACGTGCATCACATCGATGTTGTGACGCACCGGCAAATCCTAACACATTGAAAACAATATGATCAGGATTAACAAAATGTGACAATCGTATCTCAGTCTAACAATAGCTTGTAATACCTTCCAGTACGGTAAATCGAAGAATATTGATTGCTTCTTCCACCTCCATTGATCACTCGTTTCGTCATTCTCTTCGTCTTCAGCCACCTAATCTTCTGACAAGACATTTCTCTTCCTTTTTTTTCTTTGGTAAAGGTCTTCCAAATTCATTCCTGAAGTACTTTAGTGTTGCAAATATTTCTGCACCGGTTTGAATTGTGTTTGCAGTCCCATTCTATATTGTATTATCAAACCATCCTTTCATGCGTCTGTAGTGATGTCCAGGGCTTAGTCGCTACCTATTCCCCAAATACACATACTTGCGACTAAACTTGAGCCACCTATTTGGTGTATCCTTTCCACAAACATTGCATGCTTGTTTCCCTTTAACTTTACAACCTGCCAAAGTCCCTAGAGCCGGATAGTCGCTAATAGTCCAGAACAACATAGCTTTTAGTGTAAACTTCTTTTTCAGGAATGAGTCGTATACTTGAATCCCCTCACACCACAATTCTTGTAAGTCTTCTACTAGTGGTTCTAGATAAACATCAATGTTGTTGCTCGGAGCCGTTGGTCCAGGGATCAACATAGTCAACATGATGTTCTCAGCCTTCACACACATAGTTGGTGGCAAGTTGTAGTTGACTAACAACACTGGCCATGTACTATACTTTGTGTTCTGGATAGAGAAAGTGTTCATCCCATCTGTTGACAGACCGAGTCGAAGGTTTCTTGCTTCACTAGCAAACTCTGGCCACTTATTATTCACTTGAGCCCAAGATAACGAGTCAACAGGATGTCGCATTATACCATCTTCAATGGCATTGTTGGCATGCCAACGCAAATCCTCAGCCATCCTTGCTGATTTAAACATCCTCTTGAATCTGTCTTTGATCGGAAAATACCTTAGGACCTTCGCTGGAATTCCTTTCTTTTCTTCATTACTGTGCTTATCAATTTCCCATCTAGAAGCACTACATCTTGGGCAGGTTTCCATTTTATCATATTGCTTCCTATAGAGAATACAATCGTTCTTGCACGAATGAATCATATCGTAGCCAAACCCAAAAATCTTCAAGAACTTCTTAATCGAATCTGTCGACTTTGGTAGTACATTTCCTTCCGGTAGCATGTCATGTAATGTCGACAATGGCTGATCAAAGTAAGCCTCTGACATTCCACTCTTTACTTTGATGCGGTAAAGGGCCATGATCGCACAAACTTTGGTGTGCTTGATACATGTCAAGTACAATGGAGTTTCAGCATCTCTCAACTTCTTCCTAAACTCAGAGTCTTCATCAGGTTCACAATGTACATGCTCTCCTCCCATGTGATCAGATGGCGGTTACATGTCTTCACTATCAAAATAAGCCGTCCTTAGCAAACCATAAGCCTCAGTTTCAGATTGAGGGACACTATCAGTCGTATTGGACCTTCTTTCACTATGAAAATTCCAACAAGAACTCCTCATATACTTCTTATCCATACCCCTAATCACAAGATGCTCCGTTACTTTGTCTAAAACTTGATGGGAAAGGTTTCTGCAGTGAGTACATGGACATAATATTTCTGTCGGATCTCCTAACCTCCTCGCTGATGCAGTAACAAAGCATGTTGCTCCTTCCAAATATTCGAGGCTAACCCTATATATTTAATCGGAAAATTTTATCAGAATCAGAACAAAAATTTTGTACAGAAGAAGAACTCCTCATGAATTAAAATTTTGAAAAGATTACTACCTTGGAAGCCAAACCCATGCTTTTTCCATATCAGAACAATATAACTTTGAGGGAAATCGATTGAAACCTTCGATTTTCGAAACAGAGGCGTATGATGGAATGGAACTAAACCTAGATTTGAGTTATCGCGCGCAGAAGGAGATTGAAAGATAATTAAAAAAACAGATCCTACGGCTTCTGTGAAGGTACATCATCTATCTGCACCATTTCTTCTTATTGGTTGAATGGAGAATACTATATTAATTTATTTTTAAATTACAAAAATGCATGAAAATGGTGGGAAATTATGTTATAAACATAATTTAAAATTTTTAACTTAATTATAATTAATTGTAAATTTTATTAAATTTTAGTGTTAATATTTTAAAAAATATTATTTGTATGTTTGAATTGCAAATGTTTACTCCATATGGAGAATAGATGATGATAGGGTTGAATCCCTATATGTTATGCGAGAATGTATTTCGGTTCACTCCATATGGAGAATAAATGATAATTGGGTTGAATCCCTAAATTCGTTACAATAGGGTTCAATTCTTAAATCCGTTACAATAGGGTTGAACCCCTAAATTCATTACAATAGGGTTGAAGTCCTAAATAAACCCTAAAATCTAAATTCGTTTCAAATTGTATAATTTTTTATGGACCACTTATTTTTATACTTATTTGTAAACTATTACAAAACATAAAAATAATCCGTAAATGATGATATGGTTGAATCTCTTAATTTGTTACAATAGGGTTGAATCCCTAAATAAACCCTAAAATCTGTATAAATTTTTATGGACAATTTATTTTTATAAATTTTTATGGACCACTTATTTTTATAAATTTTTATGGACCACTTATTTTTATACAATTTGGATATTGATTTCTAAACCATAAAAAATATGATCATATATGCCAAGCCTACATAATCTTATTAGAAATATGTCTTAACAACCAAACAAAATATGTCTTAACAACCAAACGAAATATGTCTTAACAACCGAACAAGCATACTCGATAAATATTTCTTAACAACTAAAAGAGTACAATCAAACATACATCTTCAGAAACCTTTGTTCCTTCTTCGGCAGCACCTTCTTGCCTTATCTCAATGTTTTCTTCTTCAATAGCAACTTTTTTTCTCTTATTTAACTTACAGATTTTGGTTCTGACCGGATTAATGAATTCTGTTTCTGCTTCCAGACCTTGAGAACGTCTGCTTCTTCTAACTATTCCTCCTCGTGTCTTCGGCCCCATGTTAATTTGTTCCTAAAAAACAAAACCACTACTTGGTTCTTACTGTAGATTGTAAAATGGAAGACGATACAGATCTATTGAGATAATAATCAATCGATTAATTTTCATGATGCATGCAAGTTAAAGAGAAAGATAATGGAAAATCGAGACAGGGATCAAAGAACAGGAGGGTTAATAGAAGACGAACCTTAGATTGGAAAAGACGATTCCGAAATTAATGCTTCTGAAAGGGTCTCACGAAGAACACCTTGGGAGAGAAAATGCAAACGAAGAACACCTTTGGTTTGGTCAAAAGATATATCTTCCCCCAAAATTTTTGTGTCGCGGGTTTTAATAAAAAAATAAGCGGTTGAGGGTACCATAACGATTATTCTTTCTCAGTGCTATAATATAAAGATCATAATCCCAAAAAGATAGGTGCTTGCAAATTTCATTTTGCCACTCCATATATAATAGCGTTTTAGTTAGACAAACGCTATTATATTTCCAGCCACCAAAATAGAATAGCACAAACTTCTTTTCCGCTATCTTACATTGCTATTAAAACCCTTATTTCATGTATTGACGATCAGTTTTTTCGTGATAGTTCTAATAAAATCTTGGAGCCTTTTTCTTTAATACATTGTGATGTATGGGGTCCGTATCGAACTCCCTTCTCCTGCGGGGCTGCATACTCACTATTGTTGACGATTTCTCGAGAGCTGTCTGGACGTATCTAATGTTAAAAAAATCAAAATTTAAGGGATTGATCCAAAATTTATGCTCCATGAGTGAAAAAACAGTTTGGGAAACAAGTCAAAACTATCAGATCCGACAATGTCTCTGAGTTTCTGGTTCTTAAATCCTTCTTTCGTCAACAAGGAATCGAACAACAGAATTCTTGTGTGGATACGCCACAGAAAAACGCTCGAGTGGAACGTAAGCATAGACACATTCTCAACATCGCTTGAGCCCTTCTGTTCTAAGTAAAACTACCAGTTATTTCTTGGAGAGAAAGCATTCTTACAGCAGAATATCTTATCAGTCGAACACCATCAGTTGTTCTCAATGGGCATACACCATATGAATTGCTACACGGCTCGAAGCCTTCCTTTGATTCGCTATGCATATCTGGGTGTCTCTTTTAAGCACATAGACGACCTCGTAACAGAGATAAATTCGGTGATCGCAGCCAGAATGCTTGTTTGTTGGATACCCTTACGGGATGAAGGCTTGTAAGTTGTAAAATATTGAGAGCAATGATTTCTTTTCAAGTCGAGATGTGGTGTTTCTTGAGGATCAGTTTCCAGGAGTTCAAGACACATCATATGTTACACCTTTTTTTTTCAACCCGTTGCTGCTGTTGAAGACTGATTATTACCAAAATATGGGAATGCTCCCACCGTGTCGGTTCTTCCTTTTTTCCATTTGAAGGATCTCTACACAATTACTTTCGGACTCTCAGTCCTTCTCGGATCACAAACCCGTAACGGCGAATTCATCTAGTTCCCATTGACTCAGTCACAATCATGTCTTTGAAAGCTCTATGGTTTCCACAAACATTAGAACAGATAGACGTCCAACAGACACGTGATGGCAAACTCTCCAGTAGTTCCCACCCACGTTTCCATTGCGATCAGAAATCCACAGTAGTGAACTCACTGAGTTCCAGTAACAGTAAATTTTCTACCTTGGAAAGTTCGGTTTCCACATGCATCAAACATGGTTTCTGCAGACACCAGTACAGACACGCGATAGCAAACTAATCTAGTTCCCATCGTCACAAAAACGTCTTGGCGAACTCTCTAGTTCCCACGGACGCTAGAACAGAACACGCGATGAAAGAAACACATACGTCTTGGAAACTCTCGGTCTTTACAGACGCCAGAACAGACATACGTCCGTAAATGCCTTGGCAAACCCACCTGGTTCCCAAGGTCATATAACCACAGTCACATGAACGCTTTCGCAAACCCACTTGGTTCCCATGTCTAACAAACACTCGGTCGCTCGTCTAGCATAATCATTCCAAGTCATCGAGCAGCCATCTTTTGATTTAGCTAAGTCTTAGTAAGCATCGCAGCAATAAGCACCTAGACTGATCTAGACTCCCGTATGAAAGGATTTCCTTACCATCGCTACGTCCGGGGGTCGTCTTCCTCGACCAAACATGGTCCTTTGCAGATTTTTCCTATACTTAGGATTTTTATCTATTTTTCCGTGATGAGGTCTAGTTCAGTACACAGTGTTCTCTAAATCTAAACCAGCATCCTAGCAACACACTAAGAATCACAGTAATAAACATGTACCTTACTGCCTTGGTGCTTGATTGATACTCGTCCATCCATATGATCCATCCTTGCTATCTCCATGTTGTTCTGTCCTTTCCTATCTAATCAGCTCGATCAAACTTTAACCGGATCCCATTGTTCCTTAGTCACTCAACCAACCATCCCCACATGACCAAGTAACAAAGAGAGATGGCTTGGTCTCCAACCATCCATCCATGACAGATAGTACGCTAGCCATAGGGGCAGGACGGATCCGGATATCCGGAAAATTTAGAGTATCTGGCTCCGAATCTGGATTCTTCGGATCCGTGATTTTAGTATTCGGATCCGGATTTGTGTCTTCCGGGTATTCGGGCTTCGAATATGCGTCTAGATATTGTGATACCTACGGGTATCCAGATTCGGATCCGTAAAAATAATTAAAAAAATTAAAAAATATATATTTTAAAAATACAAAATTTCTAAAAATAATACATAAATTAAATATTTATACAAAATTATGAATATATATGACATATAATACTATTAAAATTAATATAATATAATAAGACTTATTATATATATATAAATATTAATATATCAAATATAATTATTTCTAAAATAAAAATAATATATTCTAAAAAATGGATCCGGATATCTGGACCTAAAAATTAAGATATCCGTATCCGGTTTAGAAGGATCTGAGATTTTACTATTCAGATTTGGATCCAAACACCCCGGATATCGTATTTTTGGAGCGGATCCGGAGTGGATCTCAGATCGGATCCAGATCTGACTAGTTTTTTTAATATCTAAAAGTTACTTAAACTTGTTATAGGCAGACAAATTTTTGTTGGTTTCATTTTGTAAACCGAATTTGTATTTCTATAATTTTTAGTGAAGGTTATGTTTGTTATGGTTCATCAATCTCTTAATTTTTAATCCAAAATAACATATTATTATATCAAGATACTTGAAGAGGCGAAAAAATATTATTTTAGTGAAACTGATTACTAGCTAGCTAGCTAATGTGTTAGGTTTCTAATGTGTTAGGTTTGCGTATTTTTATAGGGAAGTAAACATGAAAAAGACGCGACATGATATTAAAATAAATAATAAATAAATATAAATTATAAAAAAGAATAATAAATAAATAAATTTAGAAATATAAATATTATATTAAATATCTATAGTAATATTAGCATTTGGTATAAGAAAAGTAAAAAATAAATAATAAGTAAGTATACAGTATAATAGAATTAATAAATATTAAATAAATATACAATAAAAAATAAAATATCATATTAAAATAAACAAGAAGTCAATATACAATTCAAAAATATATATTACATTCAACATCTATCAACATATTATCATTTAATATAATAATAAAAAATAAGAATAAAATATATAATATAAGAAAATAAATAATAATTAAATACACAAGATAATAAATAGAAATATAAATCAAGAAAAATTTCTGGATTCGCTCCGCCTTACAGCCTTGCTTCCCATTGTAATTGCCATTGTAGCACGTGTGTGGCCCAGCCCATAAGGGCCATGCGGACTTGACGTCATCCCCACCTTCCTCCAGTATATCACTGGCAGTCCCTCGTGAGTGTGTCACGCACCTTTTTGTTTGATTAGAATAAGTAAATATACTTTATAAGAAAAAAATAAAAAATAATTAAATATACAATATAATAAATAGAAAAACTAAATTGCACTTCGATCTGAAAAATATTTAGTAAAATAAAAAATAAGTAAATATACAATAAGACAGACACAAAATATTATATTAAAAATCTAAGGTGATATTATAATAATAAAATATATAACATACATAATAGTCGGTAAATATAAAATATAAAAAATAAATATATTACATTAAAAATCTATCGTAATACTAGAATAAGTAAATATACAATATACAAAATATAAATAGTACATCAAACATCTATCTTAATATTAAAATAAGTAAATACATAAAATGTATAATAAATATTTATACAATAGGACAAATACAAATATTACTTTAAACATCTATCAAAAAATTATAATAATTAAACCTATAATATAAGAAAAATAAATAATAAATAAATATATGATATAAGAAATAAAAAATTACATTAAACATATATTTTAATACTAGAATAAGTAAATATAAAATATAAAAAATAAAAATATTACATCAAACATCTATCGTAATATTAAAATAAGTAAATAAATAAAATTTATATTAAAATAAATATAGAGTAAAATAAATAATAAGTAAATATACAGTATGAGAAATATAAATAATACATTAAACATCTATAATAATATTAAAATAAATAAATATACAATATAATAAATAGAAATATTACATAAAACTTATATTGTAATACTAAAATAAGTAAATATGCAAAATAATTAAATATAAAATATAAGAAATAGAAAAAAATATGTTAAAAATCTATCTGAAAAATGTATATTAAAATAAATAATAATAAAATATAAGAAATAGAACTATTACATTTAACATCTATCGTAATATTACCTTAGATATAAAATCAAGAAAATTAGAATAAGTTATACAATATAAGAAACAATATAATAAGTAAATGTGAAATATAATAGATTAAAAAACTAATTTAAATATCTATCTGAAAAATGTATACTTTTGCATTTTATTATTTCCAAATATTTTTATAAGTAAATATAAAATTAAATAAATAATAAGCAAATATCCAATATAAGAAATAGAAATATTACATTAAATATTTATTATAATATTATCATTTGATATAAAAACAAGAAAATTAGAATAAGTAAATATATAGTATAAGAAAAAATAAACAATAAGTAAATATACAACATAAGAATGAAAAAAAAAACTAAATTAAACATCTATCTGGAAAATATATAGTAAAATAAATAACCAGTAAATATACAATATCAGAAATAAAAATATATTACATTAAACATCTATCGTAATATTAGAATAAGTAAATATAAAATATAAGAAAAATAAATAAGAAATAGAAATGTATTTAAAATAAGTAAATATACAATATAAGAATAAATAAACATACAATATACAAAACAGAAATATTACATTAAACATCTATCATACTATTATAATAAATACATATACAATATAAGAAATAGAAAAACTACATTAAGCAAATATCTAAAAATGTATAATAAATATACAAAATAAAATAAATATAAATATTATATTAAACATTTATTATAATATTATTATTTGATATAAAAAATAGAATAAGTAAATATATAATATAATAAATAATATTTTTAAATATACAATCTAACCCAAGATGATTACCCACAAATTCGGGCAGCGTTTGTGCTGACAGATTTTGGACACAAGTTTGGTACGGACAAATGAATTTTCTTTACCATCAATGTCAAGACCAAGACGGAATGTCACGAAGTGGTCTTGGTTGACTGCGACATCTGATGATCTCTGATGTGGGAACATATTCCACTAATTTAAAATCCAAAACACCAGTTAAACCGACCTAGGTATAGGCACTAGTGACAACTAGGCATGGGCATTTGGATACTGGATCGGATTCAGATCGGGTATTTTGGATATTGAATATTTCGGATATGGCAAAATAGGATCCATTTGGATATTTTTAAATTTCGGATCGGGTTCGGTTCGGTACCTGTCGGATCCGGATAGTTTTGGGTATATCCGAAGTAACCGAAAAAAACTGGTTCCGGTTCGGATTGTCTTAATTTTACCCGAACATAACCGAAAATACTTGTTTCTAATCTAATTTACCCGAATCATTTAGAGTATGACACAAATAAGAAAACTCTAAAACCAAATAAAATAAATCTTAAACAAACTTCAAATAAACAACAAATCCAACATTCCAAACAAACAAAATAATCTATCATCCTAAGAAGCTACGAAACTTATACAAGAGCTGAAAGTTTGAAATAAACCAATAAGAAAATGTATAAGAAGAAGATCAACAAAGTCTCGGCTCTAATGTCATCCACTCTTCCCTAATTGCTAAACGCATTTCACTTATTTTTTGTAATAGTAGCACAACCACAAAACTTACATTAACAAGAATAATACATGTGAACCTATGTTTAATGCCTTAATAACATAAGAATTGGGTACTTTCGGATACTTGTTCGGATCCCGGATAATACCCGATCCGACTCGGTACCCGAAACATTATTGAAAGCATATCCAATCGGGTATTTCACCATATCCGGATCTGACCAGAAACCCAATTTTTTGGATCGGTACTGGTTCGGATCTTCGGATCTGGGAAATATTCCCAGGCCTAGTGACAATGTCAATGGCAGCAAATCAAATTATCTTATATGGTTTACCACAAAAGTGATGACATTAGAAGAAATCAAATTCTGTTATGGTGTTAAAATCTTAATGCTTTAATTTATTTTATTTTGTCAGAGTTGCATCTTTAATTGGTTTTTTGTTTCAACATCTAGATTTCATTAAACTCAAAAGGCTAAAACATAACTACAACTTACAAACAAGTGTAAGATACTATACAAATATAATACAAGATAGAGAAAACACATGTATTAAAATTTAGAGCCTTCAGCCACGTGGCGTCCTCTGTACACCACCAAACTTGCCTTCACCGCTTGATCTTCTCCGATGACCGACTTATGGTAGATGTACTTCCTGCTCAAAAAGACGCCTTCCAGCATTAACCGCGGCATAAAGACGGTGAGCCATGATTCACAAGTTAGATTAATCAAAACGCCAACTTTACTAAATCCATCCCAGCTTGAGCTAAAGTAATTCATCTTCTCCAACCTTTTTCTTTAAAGAGGAACTGTATGATATACTATGGAATTTACCACTTTTCACCCATAATATATGGTGTTTTTCGTTTGTCCATCTATGATATTTATTCAAATGATCCATTTAGATAATTCAGTCAAACAATTCATCTGGATGTTATTGGTACAATACATTTCTCATCCAAATAGTTCATCTGGATAGGTAATCTAAATGAACTTTTGTTTGTTTGTTCATCTATATTTCCATTTAGATGAGTTTAGTAAGCAAATGACTTATATACCCCTATTTGGATTTATTATATTTATATTTATTAAACTATAATAATTTTATTAATTAATCAACGTATAACTATTTTAAAATATGGTTTGGGTGAGAAAATATAAATTTGTGGTTTTAGAGAAAAACGGAATTTTGTGATTTTGGTGGGAAAATAAATTTTGTGGTTTTAAAAAGAAAATTTGATTTTATGGTTTTGACGGGCTATGTTATTTCGTGATTTTGGCGAGAAAAACGTTTTTTGTGATTTTGGTGGAAAATATGATTTTGCGGTTTCGACGAAAAAAATGTTGTTTGGTGAAAAATGCATTTTTGTGGTTTTGGTAGAATAATGCATTTTTGTGGTTTTAGTGGGAAATATGTTTTTGCGGTTGGCGGAAAAATGCATTTTTGCGGTTTTGGTGCGAAAATGCATTTTTGCGGTTTTGGTGCGAAAATTTTGCAGTTTTGGCGGAAAAAATATGTTTTTACAGTTTGAGCGGGAAAATGCGGTTTGGTGGAAAAATGCATTTTTACAGTTTTGGTTGCAAAATGTGTTGTTGCGATTTTGGCGAAAAATATGTTAAATGGTTTTTACGGGAAAATGCATTTTTCGCAGGAAATACGTTTTTGCAGTTTTAGCGGAAAATGTGTTTTGGTATTTTTGTGGAAAATACGTTTTTCGGTTTTCTATTTTTGGTGGAAAATGCATATTTGTGATTTTGGCGAGAAAATGTGTTTTTGCAGTTTTGCCGGGAAAATGCGTTTTGTGGTTTTTGGCGAGAAAATGTGTTTTTGTGGTTTGGCGGGAAATGTGTTTTTACGGTTTTGTGTTTTTGCGGTTTTACGTTTTTTGTCGGAAAATACGCTTTTATGGTTTTGATGAGAAAATGTATTTTTGTGGTTTTGGCGAAAAATGTCTTTTTGTTGTTTTGGCGAAAAATGCGTTTTTGTGGTTTTGGTGAGAAAGATGCATTGTTGTGGTTTTAGCGGAAAATGCGTTTTGCGGTTTTGGCGAGAAATACGTTTTTGTTGTTCTGGTAAGAAAATGTGTCTTTGTGGTTTTGGCGGGAAAATGCATTTTGACGGGAAGATACGTTTTTGCGATTTTGACAGAATCTTTTTTTCCAGTATTTGTTCGACCGAACTTTCGAAGAAAATTATGTAAACCAACACACGCAAGTACAATCTTTGTTTTCAAGATCTTCATTTTGTTCAAGCAGTGTTGAAATTTGTTGGTGCTCCCATGCATTCGATTGAGAGTAGGTAGTATTCTTCTCTCCACTTTATATTTGCTGAAGAGACCATTACTATCAAGTAAACCTGAAGCAACACAATCTAAAAGTAGATTTATCAGATTTTTATTTTCTTGAGGACTCCATTGAACATAAGAACATTTTCCACGTTCTTGTGGTGATTCTTCCATTGATGCTTTTAGGGGTTTCAAGTTTTTGTTTCTTGTGTTAATTTTCTAATGTATAATAGAGATTATATATACACTATGATGGACCATTAAGATATAAAATAGAATTATTATAAGGAAAATGTAGAAATTTGAAAACTAGAAATTTTTAAGAAAAATAAAAATATTCGAAAGTATGAGTGCTTGATGTTTTTTTTAATGGAAAAATTTCAAGATTATACGGTTTAACAAAAGTCTTTTTATTGCTTTTTATAATTAACTTATGCAATAACAATGAATTTGAATATAGATTTTAAAATCCTAGAACCAAAAACAATGAATTTGAATATGGATTCTAAATCAGAGAACCAATAACACTAGATTTAACTTGTATTTTCAAATCTATTAAATTATATAAACCAATAACACCCCCTTATTAGAAAATTTCAGTTTTGCGATTTTGGTGAAAACTATAATTTTTTGAAGCTTTTTAGATAATTATATCGTAATTATTTCTTTATCTAAACTTAAATATAAATATTTATTAGTATAAGGGTAAATTTGTCAATTGTTATTTTGGATATGTTCATTTCCATCTAGATACAATAATTAAACTCATCTAGATGAACCATTTGGATGAGTCTCATTTTAGACTAAAATTTTGAAATTCATCTCGATGGATCATTTGGATGATTTGTAATTTTATGTCTAAACAAACAAGAATATCATCTCCATTCAGATAATCTATATCGATGGTGAACGAACACGCCATATGTGCTATTTAGAGTTTATTATATGTATATGGAGTTGAACAAAACATAGGTTCACCCCCTAGGGTAAACCTTTAATTTCACATCAACTCTAATAACCAATCAATATGCCACGTAGATTAATAAAAAAAATATTTTTTTAAAAAAATAACGTCAATTTTAACAATGCCAGCTAAATCCTATACCTAAATCCAAACTGTAGACCTTAAACTCAAATCCTAAACCATAAATCAAAACACTAAATATTAAACTCAAACCCTAGACTCTAACTCAAACCTTATACCCTAAACCCAAACCCTAGACCTAAATCCTAAACTCAAACCTTAGACCCTGAACCCAAACCCTAGACTCTAAACCCAAACCCTAGACTCTAAACTCAAACTCTAAACCCTAAATCCTAAACCCAAACCCTAGACTCTAAATCCAAACCTTAAATTCTAACCTTAAACTCTAAAGGAACACCATCAACATTAATCCAAAGATTTAGGGTATAAGATTGGGGTTTAGGATTTACAGTTTAGATTTAGAGTATAGGGTTCGATTTTAGGGTATAGAGTTTCGGTTTAAGGTCTAGAGTTTGGGCACGGTTTGGGTTTAAGGTTTAGGCTTTGGGTTTAGGCTGTACGGTTTGGGTTTAGGGTATACGGTTTGGTTTTAGTGTATAGGGTTTAGGTTTAGTGTGTACAGTTTGGGTTTAGGGTCTAGGGTTGGGTGTAGGGTTTAGTTGGTGGCGTTAGCGTCGTTAAAACTGATGTTTTTTTAGCTATTTTAGTTTTTGAAAAATATATTTAATATTTTTATTCAATAACCTACGTGGCATGTTGTTTGGTTATTAGAGGTGATGTGACTTTAAAGGTTCACCTTAGAGGGTAAACCTAACTTTTGTTCTTTTGAGTTTGTTGTAGAGTGTTTTCAGGTTCAGATACGTTTTGGAGAACTTTGGAGATTCTAGAGTTTTTTGAGATGCAAAGCTGAATAGACATGTTAGAAGTTTAACTATGGATGGAGCCTTTCCTACAGTCCGATTGAGCTCATCTTTTGAGATAAGATAGAGATTTTACTTAGCTTTCCAATGCTATCGGTTAGAGGTCCAGCTGATGGGTATATCTAAGTTTATGCTCATTTTATTGAAGAATAACATGTCTGCCTCGCGAGAGAAAGCTTTCGAGATTTAGAAGAAGTGCCGATCAACAAATACCTCTTGGTGTTGATCGACACTGATGCCAGGAAACCGGCCGAGTTTATTTCAAGACCGACTAAGTCCTAGAAGTCACTACACGTAAATGGTTTTTACGGGAAAATGCATTTTTCGCAGGAAATACGTTTTTGCAGTTTTAGCGGAAAATGTGTTTTGGTATTTTTGTGGAAAATACGTTTTTCGGTTTTCTATTTTTGGTGGAAAATGCATATTTGTGATTTTGGCGAGAAAATGTGTTTTTGCAGTTTTGCCGGGAAAATGCGTTTTGTGGTTTTTGGCGAGAAAATGTGTTTTTGTGGTTTGGCGGGAAATGTGTTTTTACGGTTTTGTGTTTTTGCGGTTTTACGTTTTTTGTCGGAAAATACGCTTTTATGGTTTTGATGAGAAAATGTATTTTTGTGGTTTTGGCGAAAAATGTGTTTTTGTTGTTTTGGCGAAAAAATGCGTTTTTGTGGTTTTGGTGAGAAAGATGCATTGTTGTGGTTTTAGCGGAAAATGCGTTTTGCGGTTTTGGCGAGAAATACGTTTTTGTTGTTTTGGTAAGAAAATGTGTCTTTGTGGTTTTGGCGGGAAAATGCATTTTGACGGGAAGATACGTTTTTGCGATTTTGACAGAATCTTTTTTTCCAGTATTTGTTCGACCGAACTTTCGAAGAAAATTATGTAAACCAACACACGCAAGTACAATCTTTGTTTTCAAGATCTTCATTTTGTTCAAGCAGTGTTGAAATTTGTTGGTGCTCCCATGCATTCGATTGAGAGTAGGTAGTATTCTTCTCTCCACTTTATATTTGCTGAAGAGACCATTACTATCAAGTAAACCTGAAGCAACACAATCTAAAAGTAGATTTATCAGATTTTTATTTTCTTGAGGACTCCATTGAACATAAGAACATTTTCCACGTTCTTGTGGTGATTCTTCCATTGATGCTTTTAGGGGTTTCAAGTTTTTGTTTCTTGTGTTAATTTTCTAATGTATAATAGAGATTATATATACACTATGATGGACCATTAAGATATAAAATAGAATTATTATAAGGAAAATGTAGAAATTGGAAAACTAGAAATTTTTAAGAAAAATAAAAACATTCGAAAGTATGAGTGCTTGATGTTTTTTTTAATGGAAAAATTTCAAGATTATACGGTTTAACAAAAGTCTTTTTATTGCTTTTTATAATTAACTTATGCAATAACAATGAATTTGAATATAGATTTTAAAATCCTAGAACCAAAAACAATGAATTTGAATATGGATTCTAAATCAGAGAACCAATAACACTAGATTTAACTTGTATTTTCAAATCTATTAAATTATATAAACCAATAACACCCCCTTATTAGAAAATTTCAGTTTTGCGATTTTGGTGAAAACTATAATTTTTTGAAGCTTTTTAGATAATTATATCGTAATTATTTCTTTATCTAAACTTAAATATAAATATTTATTAGTATAAGGGTAAATTTGTCAATTGTTATTTTGGATATGTTCATTTCCATCTAGATACAATAATTAAACTCATCTAGATGAACCATTTGGATGAGTCTCATTTTAGACTAAAATTTTGAAATTCATCTCGATGGATCATTTGGATGATTTGTAATTTTATGTCTAAACAAACAAGAATATCATCTCCATTCAGATAATCTATATCGATGGTGAACGAACACGCCCTATGTGCTATTTAGAGTTTATTATATGTATATGGAGTTGAACAAAACATAGGTTCACCCCCTAGGGTAAACCTTTAATTTCACATCAACTCTAATAACCAATCAATATGCCACGTAGATTAATAAAAAAAATATTTTTTTAAAAAAATAACGTCAATTTTAACAATGCCAGCTAAATCCTATACCTAAATCCAAACTGTAGACCTTAAACTCAAATCCTAAACCATAAATCAAAACACTAAATATTAAACTCAAACCCTAGACTCTAACTCAAACCTTATACCCTAAACCCAAACCCTAGACCTAAATCCTAAACTCAAACCTTAGACCCTGAACCCAAACCCTAGACTCTAAACCCAAACCCTAGACTCTAAACTCAAACTCTAAACCCTAAATCCTAAACCCAAACCCTAGACTCTAAATCCAAACCTTAAATTCTAACCTTAAACTCTAAAGGAACACCATCAACATTAATCCAAAGATTTAGGGTATAAGATTGGGGTTTAGGATTTACAGTTTAGATTTAGAGTATAGGGTTCGATTTTAGGGTATAGAGTTTCGGTTTAAGGTCTAGAGTTTGGGCACGGTTTGGGTTTAAGGTTTAGGCTTTGGGTTTAGGCTGTACGTTTTGGGTTTAGGGTATACGGTTTGGTTTTAGTGTATAGGGTTTAGGTTTAGTGTGTACAGTTTGGGTTTAGGGTCTAGGGTTGGGTGTAGGGTTTAGTTGGTGGCGTTAGCGTCGTTAAAACTGATGTTTTTTTAGCTATTTTAGTTTTTGAAAAATATATTTAATATTTTTATTCAATAACCTACGTGGCATGTTGTTTGGTTATTAGAGGTGATGTGACTTTAAAGGTTCACCTTAGAGGGTAAACCTAACTTTTGTTCTTTTGAGTTTGTTGTAGAGTGTTTTCAGGTTCAGATACGTTTTGGAGAACTTTGGAGATTCTAGAGTTTTTTGAGATGCAAAGCTGAATAGACATGTTAGAAGTTTAACTATGGATGGAGCCTTTCCTACAGTCCGATTGAGCTCATCTTTTGAGATAAGATAGAGATTTTACTTAGCTTTCCAATGCTATCGGTTAGAGGTCCAGCTGATGGGTATATCTAAGTTTATGCTCATTTTATTGAAGAATAACATGTCTGCCTCGCGAGAGAAAGCTTTCGAGATTTAGAAGAAGTGCCGATCAACAAATACCTCTTGGTGTTGATCGACACTGATGCCAGGAAACCGGCCGAGTTTATTTCAAGACCGACTAAGTCCTAGAAGTCACTACACGTAAATGGTTTTTACGGGAAAATGCATTTTTCGCAGGAAATACGTTTTTGCAGTTTTAGCGGAAAATGTGTTTTGGTATTTTTGTGGAAAATACGTTTTTCGGTTTTCTATTTTTGGTGGAAAATGCATATTTGTGATTTTGGCGAGAAAATGTGTTTTTGCAGTTTTGCCGGGAAAATGCGTTTTGTGGTTTTTGGCGAGAAAATGTGTTTTTGTGGTTTGGCGGGAAATGTGTTTTTACGGTTTTGTGTTTTTGCGGTTTTACGTTTTTTGTCGGAAAATACGCTTTTATGGTTTTGATGAGAAAATGTATTTTTGTGGTTTTGGCGAAAAATGTGTTTTTGTTGTTTTGGCGAAAAAATGCGTTTTTGTGGTTTTGGTGAGAAAGATGCATTGTTGTGGTTTTAGCGGAAAATGCGTTTTGCGGTTTTGGCGAGAAATACGTTTTTGTTGTTTTGGTAAGAAAATGTGTCTTTGTGGTTTTGGCGGGAAAATGCATTTTGACGGGAAGATACGTTTTTGCGATTTTGACAGAATCTTTTTTTCCAGTATTTGTTCGACCGAACTTTCGAAGAAAATTATGTAAACCAACACACGCAAGTACAATCTTTGTTTTCAAGATCTTCATTTTGTTCAAGCAGTGTTGAAATTTGTTGGTGCTCCCATGCATTCGATTGAGAGTAGGTAGTATTCTTCTCTCCACTTTATATTTGCTGAAGAGACCATTACTATCAAGTAAACCTGAAGCAACACAATCTAAAAGTAGATTTATCAGATTTTTATTTTCTTGAGGACTCCATTGAACATAAGAACATTTTCCACGTTCTTGTGGTGATTCTTCCATTGATGCTTTTAGGGGTTTCAAGTTTTTGTTTCTTGTGTTAATTTTCTAATGTATAATAGAGATTATATATACACTATGATGGACCATTAAGATATAAAATAGAATTATTATAAGGAAAATGTAGAAATTGGAAAACTAGAAATTTTTAAGAAAAATAAAAACATTCGAAAGTATGAGTGCTTGATGTTTTTTTTAATGGAAAAATTTCAAGATTATACGGTTTAACAAAAGTCTTTTTATTGCTTTTTATAATTAACTTATGCAATAACAATGAATTTGAATATAGATTTTAAAATCCTAGAACCAAAAACAATGAATTTGAATATGGATTCTAAATCAGAGAACCAATAACACTAGATTTAACTTGTATTTTCAAATCTATTAAATTATATAAACCAATAACACCCCCTTATTAGAAAATTTCAGTTTTGCGATTTTGGTGAAAACTATAATTTTTTGAAGCTTTTTAGATAATTATATCGTAATTATTTCTTTATCTAAACTTAAATATAAATATTTATTAGTATAAGGGTAAATTTGTCAATTGTTATTTTGGATATGTTCATTTCCATCTAGATACAATAATTAAACTCATCTAGATGAACCATTTGGATGAGTCTCATTTTAGACTAAAATTTTGAAATTCATCTCGATGGATCATTTGGATGATTTGTAATTTTATGTCTAAACAAACAAGAATATCATCTCCATTCAGATAATCTATATCGATGGTGAACGAACACGCCATATGTGCTATTTAGAGTTTATTATATGTATATGGAGTTGAACAAAACATAGGTTCACCCCCTAGGGTAAACCTTTAATTTCACATCAACTCTAATAACCAATCAATATGCCACGTAGATTAATAAAAAAAATATTTTTTTAAAAAAATAACGTCAATTTTAACAATGCCAGCTAAATCCTATACCTAAATCCAAACTGTAGACCTTAAACTCAAATCCTAAACCATAAATCAAAACACTAAATATTAAACTCAAACCCTAGACTCTAACTCAAACCTTATACCCTAAACCCAAACCCTAGACCTAAATCCTAAACTCAAACCTTAGACCCTGAACCCAAACCCTAGACTCTAAACCCAAACCCTAGACTCTAAACTCAAACTCTAAACCCTAAATCCTAAACCCAAACCCTAGACTCTAAATCCAAACCTTAAATTCTAACCTTAAACTCTAAAGGAACACCATCAACATTAATCCAAAGATTTAGGGTATAAGATTGGGGTTTAGGATTTACAGTTTAGATTTAGAGTATAGGGTTCGATTTTAGGGTATAGAGTTTCGGTTTAAGGTCTAGAGTTTGGGCACGGTTTGGGTTTAAGGTTTAGGCTTTGGGTTTAGGCTGTACGGTTTGGGTTTAGGGTATACGGTTTGGTTTTAGTGTATAGGGTTTAGGTTTAGTGTGTACAGTTTGGGTTTAGGGTCTAGGGTTGGGTGTAGGGTTTAGTTGGTGGCGTTAGCGTCGTTAAAACTGATGTTTTTTTAGCTATTTTAGTTTTTGAAAAATATATTTAATATTTTTATTCAATAACCTACGTGGCATGTTGTTTGGTTATTAGAGGTGATGTGACTTTAAAGGTTCACCTTAGAGGGTAAACCTAACTTTTGTTCTTTTGAGTTTGTTGTAGAGTGTTTTCAGGTTCAGATACGTTTTGGAGAACTTTGGAGATTCTAGAGTTTTTTGAGATGCAAAGCTGAATAGACATGTTAGAAGTTTAACTATGGATGTAGCCTTTCCTACAGTCCGATTGAGCTCATCTTTTGAGATAAGATAGAGATTTTACTTAGCTTTCCAATGCTATCGGTTAGAGGTCCAGCTGATGGGTATATCTAAGTTTATGCTCATTTTATTGAAGAATAACATGTCTGCCTCGCGAGAGAAAGCTTTCGAGATTTAGAAGAAGTGCCGATCAACAAATACCTCTTGGTGTCGATCGACACTGATGCCAGGAAACCGGCCGAGTTTATTTCAAGACCGACTAAGTCCTAGAAGTCACTACACCTAGGTTGATCTTAAACTCAAGTTTATTTTGTGAGATATTGAATCATTGTAGATACGATCCTTAAGTACTGCAATCGATCTCTTATTTGATAGAGTTGCTCTTTGGGTAATTTGAGCACATCAAATTTGACGTCGTTTCCGGGGGCTCTGATCACCATTAGACTAGCTGTAAGATTTCGTCTAGTTTTTATTTTTAGTTTACTTACATAAATTTTCTTACGTTTCAGCTACATACATCTCGGTACCAGGAAGCGATGAGCGATGAGAAAAGGATTCTTGGGTTCTTCAAAGAAGGAGTATGCTGACTCACACACACTCCGTAAGTCTATGAGGGAAGTATCGACCGACACTCTCCAAGCAACAGCGATCGACATCATAAATACACAATATCGATCGACACTAACACCTCTTTGTCGATTGACACTACTTGGGAAAAGACGAAGAAGGCTGAAGTATTCATACTGAGTTTTAATGAGAATGACATCTTACGAGACGAAAAAAGGTCGCACTCGCAATAGTGTAGGACAATTGATTCATGCACAAGGTGCTGTAATCCCTGATGTGATTGATGTTGCTAAGATGAGTGACTTTGAGCTGAGCCATGGCTGGTATGATTGGGCAGGTCAGGATCCCTTCCAGGTTCTTCCTCATGAAGATCCTGGGAACCACATCAAAGAACTTGAGGATCAAGTCTCATGAAGCGAGCATCATGAAGTATCTGAATACCACAAACTCTACTAGATTTTCCCCTATTATCTCTCTTTGGGAATGCATTTAGCTCGTTCAGTCAACTGCAGCCAAAATATATAACCTGCTGGGAGGACATTGAAAGAGCTTTCCCCTACAAATTTTTCGATGATGCTGCAGCAGCTTGAGAAAGGGAGATAAATGATAAGTGGGACATGCTCATTGAAGGTTGGCATATAAAGAGGGAAGACATGATTCTGAGGCATCTGGTCGACTACATTATTCAAAAGAGTGATGAACAACATGGATATGGAGAGCTGAGTGAACCAGGCAAATCTGATATTACTGATCCGACCTCAGAAACGATGGACATATACCCCTGTTGTCGATTGGCACCTCCTGAAATCCCTGAAAGATCGAGTTGTCCTCAGGATATTGCAATCTTGACACTGAAGAGCACAAATATATTAAGTAGTTATCTTGCGAAAGATGTGGAAAAAGAGACCACCATGGAAGATTTTTTGGAGCTAGAGGATGAACAACAAACTGAATATTTGGTTCAGATCTCGGAGATGAACCTTGATGTCGATCAGAACACTTCGGAAAAAATATCTTGAGACTTCACCAAATGCTAGTATCGGTCGACACCACCCACCTGGTATCGATCGACACCCATCATTGAACGAGCTATGAGGATACACAGTTGAGCTGGAACCCGATGAGGAGAGAATGCACAAGTCTGAGGACTCACACCTTGTTGTCCCCGAACATTCGAGACCACCTATATGCGCAGAAGAAGTTTTTGGGTTTCACATAAGAGTGAAGAGGATGAATGACCTGTGAAGCTTGTTGTTCCATGCGATGTATCCGAAGCTCAATTTCTAATCCCACCAGATAGAAGTGTGCATAATAATTCTTACATAGGAGTATCTGATGATCCTCAGCACGTGGTAGCTTCTCAGAGAGGGTTGAGATATAAAAACGACATCAACCGAGCTCCATTGGTAGCAATATCGATCGGCACTACCACTTCATTGTCGATTAACGACAGGCACTACCACTTCATTGTCGATTGAAAACCGTCGCGTATCAGAGCACGAGAATTTTGAAGTCTGTCAAAATCTTTTTGATGAAGGGACTACCACGAGATCAAAAAAAAAGTCTTGGGGAAAGAAGAGGAAGAATTGGAAGAACAGAAAGAGGACCAAGGGTGGTCCTCAGTTGTCATTGACTCCTCACTTCTCAAATGGTGTCAGGAAATACAACGCATCACATTCTTCTCACAAACATTTGCAAAGCTTCGAGCACTCTTTATTGCTTAGATGCTAGACAAACAAGAAGAGTCTGTGAAGACTTTCACAAAAAAAGTTTGATGAAGCTGAAGAGAGTAGATATTGAGACTTGTTTTTGAGCAAGTTCTTATTCTCATCTGGACTGAATCAAATCTCCAAAAGTCAAGCTAATGACTGAAATAAGCGTTGAGTGGGAGGCAACACACTGTTAGATAAGTTTTAAATTAGTTTTAATTTCGTTTTTACTAATTTTTGGATTTGCTTTATTTCAGGTCAACAAAAAAAAGATGAACAGTCTCAAACGACATTTTAGCAACATCACTGTTCATCAAAAAAAAAGAGACTAGAGGAAGATGAGATGATATACCAGCATCAATCAACGACTGGCCAGTGTCAGTCGACAATACATCATGAGTATCGATCGCCACTTAAATGCGTCGATCAACACTAGGTATGACTCGATGTCCCTTGTTAAATTTTTACTTACGATTTATTTCATTGCCAATCTCAGACTATATATAACACTGGGACAATGTTGTTTAAGTCTAGGGGAGGTAGTTATTGATGTTCTGCTTTATTTTGAGCTTTATCTTTATGTATTTATTAAGTTTTTATAGAGTCAAGAAGGGGATTATGATCTTTTCAATTTTTACTTATTATCTAACTACTCTATACATTCTTAGATTTACTGATTGCAGAGTGTACTACAGATACCAAAGTGGATAACCAGCCATTCATATCCACACTTGTTGAGAATGTTTGAAGAAACCGAAGCTGACCTCCAACCTAATTTCACTTAATTTGCTTGCTTTGGGGCTTAGTATACACTGGATCAGGTTCCTATTTCTGGTCTAAAGGTAAAAGTCTGCGTTTTTTTCCTTCTCTTCTCTCTTCGGCATCTAGAAAAATAAAGAAAGAAAAGATTGAGATGGTTTCATGATAGATGCAGAGGGGTAGGAAAATTTTCTACAAACCCATTATTCTAATTCATAAAGGAATGATCACACATCGTTGGAAGCGAGGGGTAGGTACATTGCCGATGACCCCATTATTCGCCTACAGTTTGTCAAAAGAAAAAAAAAAGATGAACAAGACGGACTGCATCAGTGTCACTGATTCATTGGATTAGTAAAAAAGATTCAGAGACGAGAGAAAAAGGGAGAAAAGAAACCAGAATAAAACTATTTATGTACTCAGATACCTGCTGGGGTAAGAGTCCATGTGTCATTTGATCGATAATCCCAAGGAAAAGCATGCACATTTTATATGTATGAAATGAAGTTAGTAGAGGGGTTAGTCAGATAATATTAGCTAAGTTGTTGGCTAGATGAATTTGGTTGCTAAGCTAGAAAGGGTATATAAAGCACCTCTAAATTTGGAATTGATTTGATGTGGCTGCAACAATGCAGAGGTGATAGTAGTGAGTTTAAAAAATTTGTGAGTCCCTCGGATTTCAAACCTCTTTTACAAATTGTGATTTTCTTGCTTGAGGACAAGCAAAACGATAAGTATGTGGGAGTTGATGTACTATAGATTTTACCAGTTTTCATCCATAGTATATGTGTTATTTCGAGTCTATTATATGTGTTTGGAGTTTCTTTTAGAATGTTTTCAAGTTCATGTACGTTTTGGAGAACTTTGGAGATTCTAGAACTTTTTGGATGTAGAGCTGCACAGATACGTCAGAAGTTTAGATAAGGATGGAAATCTTCCCACATTTATATGGAGCTCATCTTTTGAGACAAGATATAGCTTTGAGTTAAATTTCCAATGCCACCAATTTGAGGTCCATTTGGCGGTTAGATCTAAAGTTATGCCCGTTTTACTGAAGAGTGGTACGTCTGCCTCGTGAGAGGAAGCTGTCAAGATTTAGGAGTGTCGGTCGACATAGACCTCTTGGTGTCGATCGAGACTGATGCCAGAATACGTGCTGAGTTTATTTCAAGACTGACTAAGACCCAGAAGTCACCACAATTTACCAGCGCTCTGAGCCGACTTAAAACCCTATTTATGTGTGTTTCTAATCTATTGTTTAGGCTATGCTTTCTATTCTATTATTTTAGGTTATCTCTTAGGTTAGGAGAGAAAGGAGGAACTCCTTCAGAGTCCTCTTGAAGTTCGTTTGCTTTTCTATTGATTTATTATGTATTCTATTCATCTATGATTTATATTCCATCAATCATATTTGAGTAGATACCATGTAAGGTTTACGTTTTCTAGGGTTTGAATGTTCTTTTGAGATATAGAACTTCTATGGTGATTTATTGTATCCTTCACATAATTGATTTTACTGCTTGTGTTCTAGAGTAGCTAACTATAACCATGAACCTAGGACATAGATAAATACGATAGTAAGATCTATACCTGATAATAACTCTATTGAGATAGGTTGTTAAATGCATGCAAAGGTGGTCTAGATTACTTAATGAACATATTGATTAGGAAGATAATTCTTGTCTAAGGTAGTATCGATTGACACTTTTACCATAGTATCAATCGACACTCGTTCTTTGCTCGCAACACGACGGCTAGACCAAATACTTAGTCACCTGATTAGACTCGCACTGGATAAATTGCTTTAGTAGTCGAGTTCTAGGATCAAACATGTAGCATCTATATATTGTAGTTCTGATAACCTGAATGAAACCCTAAGTCTAGCACTATCCTTCCATCAAAAAACTCCTCTATCTACTGCTTTATTATTTACGTATTTATTTATTGCTTTCTATTATTTAACCTACTATGATCTTAAACTTAAGCATATTGTGTGAGATATTGAGTCTTTGTGGATATGATCCTTAAGTACTGAAATCGATCTCTTATTTGAGAGATTTTCTCTTAGGGTAATTTGAGAACATCACTTTACCTGAGAGCCTTACATTAGGAGATCAACAAAATGGGTAGATTGATACTCTTAAGAGAATTGAGAGAGAGAGAGAGAGCTAGTGAAAAAGGAAACCATATACTAGCCAAACGGGATTGGGATGAGTTTGGAAGGGTCAACCTAGTGATGGGCATTCAGATTTTTGGTTCGGTTCGGGTCGGTTCAGTTTATTCGGTTTTCGGGTTATTCGGGTTGGGATGTTTAGGAACCGTTTAGGAACCAAACAGTTTTCGGATCGGTTCGGTTCGGGTAATATCGTGTTCGGGTCAAGTTTCTATTTATAAAACTCGAAATGGAACCAAATTATAAATAATTGAGTTTGGTTCGGGTTTAAAGCCCAAAAAACCAAAAAAAAACCCAAAAACCCGATCTAAACCTGGAAAAAATAAAACAAATATTTGGGTAATTCGGGTTTTTGGATATTTTTATTATAATTTATATATATATATATATATATATAAATAAAAATTAATTAATATTTTTAATATATTCAAAATATTTGGATACCCGTCCGGTTCTCGGTTCGGTTTTGGTTTGATTTCGGCTTTTCGGGTTTAGAAATATAGGAACCGTTTAGATTTTTGTAATTTTTGGTCCAGTTTCGGTTTCAGTTTTTTCAGTTCAGTTTTTGAGTTTTGGATAATATGCCCATGACTAGGTCAACCTAAAAGGATTCAAGCCAAACCAGAAGATAAACGATAAAGAAGGTGAAGAATAGCTTCGACTTGACTTGAAGAAAAAAAAACGACAAAATCGCCTCTGCGAAGAACAAAATCTAACAAGCGAAACTTATTATCGATCAAAGGATCCATAATTTACACCAAAAAAACACAAAAACAGTTTCTCTACCCCCTTAAGATTTGTTATGGGTAAGGAGAAAACTTCCTCTCTCTAGAACGAACAGAGAGATTAACCACGCATCTTTAATTATTTATTCACATAATATATTTTTGTGTTCCTTTAAATATTTAAATAGTGGGAAAATTATTTTTATATATATTATCCTAATGTCAACTAGTAGTATAATACTGGAAAATCTGGACAATGAAATAGCAATCAAAAATCAAAACTGAATAAATTAAAAAATGCTAAAAACTACAAGCTGTGTATATTAGTTGAATATTAAAATAGCAGAATAGTTGAGTCATGAAATAGCGGAATAACTAGAGTCAAAAAAAAAAACTCGTTCCATAAACTTAAAATGTACATTTAATAGATGAATCATATTTTGTTTAAAATAATTATAAATTAAATATATACTTTCTTCCTTGTAAATGTTAAATGTTATACCAAATTTTAATTTTTGACAGAAGTTACAAAGAGTAGTGGATAAGATCGAAAAGCTAAACAACGAAGAAGGGAAGAAGAAGCAACTTTCAAGCTCTAGTGGCCACTACAAGGATAAAAAGAAAAGCTATTCTAGTTAAAACGGAAGAACATTACATACTAAAGGGCGTTTATTAACTTTCATTTTTATCATTTTGTGTTGACTTTTGTGAATGATATGCATCAAACAAAATCACTTTTAAAACGATAAAAGTTATATGCCATTTAAGAGTGAGTTAAATTATAGTAGACATTTTTGTTATTTTATTTGCATCTTAAGACACATTCTGCTTCAGGGGCACTTCCTCTGTTTCCTAGGCAATATTTGGACGCTTTGCCTTCCAAATCAGAGACGCTAGTTGGATTTTTGGTTGGGGTAACAAACTAAATTAACTAAGATGTGTAAGTAATGTTTATGTTAGTGGTTGAGAACTTTTAAAAAAATGTGGTTATTTTATTTTGTTATCGTTTATACTACTTTATGTTTTCAATTGATTTTGTCTCAAATTTTAAGATATATAAAATAAATATAATTGGTACAATAATTTTATTTAAATTTCTCTATATTATAACATCCATTTATATATATATATATATATTAGCATTTACACATGGACATAACAAATGTGTATGAAAATTGTTGATATATGCAAAGAATTCATGTTTAATAAAATGTGGACATGGACGCAATCTGAGAACAAAAATTCATGGACAAGGTTTTACGGAAAAAGTGTAGATAAAAATTTGTAGATAGAAAAAATATGAATACCTTAAGCAGACGAACACAAAATCTTTTCACCTTACAAAATTCATATTAAACCAAACAATAATTCAGATTAAAACAAACAACTTTTGTGCAAATTAACTCACTTTCACATATTACGATTCAATTCATTATATTTGCAAAAGGAAAATCAAGTTTCAAAAGAAAAGACAGAAAGGAAAAATGAATAAGAGAAATATCACTTTTCACAAACACCAATTTTTTTCACTATGTGTGATTTCAAGTCATATTTTTGTAATATGCCGTCCAGATCAAACCCTAAAGAGGAAAATCAACTTTAACAATTTTTTATATGCATCTTTTGTCCTTTCTTACATAGAATCATTGCTTAGATATTAATTGAGATTACGAAGAACTAACATATCTGAAATATCTTATTTAAGGGAGATGAAAAAAATGAGAAGATGAAAAAATGAAAATAACCACAAGAGTGATGAAAGAGAAAGAGAGATAAAATAAGGGGAAATTGGGTTGTATGACCATAAAAAAACGTAAAATTGACGGTCTAACCAATTTCCCTAACATTTATATACACGGCGTTACCTTTCTATAATAATACTATATTGTCCTTTCTTCCAACCGGCAAAACCTGCAGAAAAATAAAAATAAAAATCTCTCTTCGTGGCTTCTTTTTATTCTTTCATTTGGAATAGTTGTAACCAAATATTGACCATTTATTTTACAGAGTACATCATCGCTTCTCCCATCCCATCCGCACACGTCAACTTATATATCTCACAGTTATTATGTAAAAGTACATATTTTCTATTTCTATTTTATCTGAAATACATAAAATAGAAAATCATCTTCTTTAAATTAGTGTTTATATTACTTTGTTGGGTTTAGTGATTACTTGATAGGGTTTAAATTTTGACGATTAGGATTGATATTGGGGTAACCATTACCACGTTCCATGAAACCATAAGCATAATAACTTTGAGAAAGATGGTAAATTATCTTTAGATTGCAATTACATTTTTACCTTGTCTATTCTATATACCTCATGTAGAATAGAAATTATTTTGTCTGGTATTTCAAAATGTGGGTTTAATTTATGAAATATTTAAGTTGACATTAGATTAGAGTTTATATTTCCGTGTAGGGTATAGTGATTAGTGGCTAGGATTTAATTTATATTCATGTGGTCAGTTTAGGGATGAGTTTATGTTTAGCTTATGGAAGTTTTGGTTTTACATTGAATTAGGGTTTACATTTCCATGTAGGGTTTAGTATTTAGTTGATAGGGTTTAGTAATTACTTGATAAGGTTTGAGAAAGATGGTAAATTGTCTTTACATTGCAACTATATTTCCACATTTTATATTCTATATGCCTCATGAGAATGGAATGAATCTCTTTGGCATTTCGAAATTTGGATTTAGTTTATGGAAGATTTGAGTTGATATTGGATTAGGGTTTACATTTTCGTATAGGATTTAGTGCTTAGGTGATATGATTCAGTTTATGAACACTTGGGATTGCTAGTTAGGTAGCATAACTGTAAGTATGTGTTGAAATTTAATTCGTGATCTATACTATTTTGCTATATAGAATAGCAAGTGTTGTAAGTTTGATTCTTCGTTACGTTAACATCTGTTATGAAACGTGTACACCTATTATCCACTCATCTTGCTACATATTCTTACATCACATGTCGTAAATACAACTATATTATGCGCTCTGTATAATTATGTGATTGTTAATAAGAAGTTCATATATCACAAAAAAATACCACATCATTTACTTTAATAGTGTAACTGGCTACTTATTATGAGAAGGGATAGAACCGGCTGAAATGTATCCAAAAAGTCTGACATTGAATTATGTCAAAATCAATGCTACTCACTTAATTTGTCATTTAAATATGGCTATTTGGCCAATAAGCCCTAAAATAAGACATAGATTAAAGAGAAATGAGAAATAAAAAGAAAACATTAATCAATAAATAAAATCTAATCATATAGGAAAAAAGTAACGACTAATGAGTATAGAGTTTAGTTTGAGATCTATATTAGATAATCACCATCACAAAACTGTGTGGCAAGTAAAATGTGTTTTTTTTTGTTATTAGATAGACAAAAAGTGTAAATGAGTGTAAATTTCTCGCAAATTAATCATTTAATCTTTTATATAGAAGAGATAAAGACCAAAATAGACCTAAAAAAGTTTTTGTCCCAAAAATAGCACTCAAAGAGAAAAATGACCTAAATAGACTTTATTAAATGATGTAAATATATATTTATACATTTGGGTTAACTAATCTAAATTTAGGGTTTAGAGTTATGGGGTGGGGGTTTTGGAGTTGAAGTTTAAAAATTAAAAAAAATTAAAAATATTAAAATTTTTAAAATAAAAAAGGTCTATTTTGGTCATTTTTTCTTTCAAGTGCTATTTTTGTGACAAAAACTTCAAAAAGAACTATTTGAGAGATTTGCCCTTTATAGAATCGCATTTTGTTTAAACTAATTATAAATTTAAAATGTGAGAGATTGATTAGCCAAAATAGAAATTACCACAGTCAAGGTAAGTGATAAACTACCAATCATCACTAAATGAGTCCATGTAGGGTATAAATATCTTTGACAAATGACCTTTATATAGGACTTGCCGATACTTATTCACATCCATGTTAAAAATGAGCACGAGCGAGATGATGAGACATGCTCAGACGTCAAATGACATGTGAAACTCCCAATTTGCCCATCTATTCACCACCATATCAGATCATATCAATAATTAATTATGTTTCCTTTTGTATTCTGAAGTTTATAAGTATTATTTTGAAACATTCTTTTTAGCAATATATATGTATTGTATATGGACCAATATGTAAGATAAACAAAAATATACCATTGATAATGACAAATCTAAACTATAAATTTAGATTAATTAACCCTATATGCATAAATGTATATTTACTTTTTAATAAAACATTTTATAGTCATTTTTTCTTGGTTGTTTTTTAGTGAAAATAAAATAAAATGATACTTAAGAGTTATTAATTATAGTTAAAGTTTCATATATGTTGTTTTAGTGATAAAATTTGTTAACATTAAATTTTTTAGATGTGAATTAAAAATCATAATAAATTATAAATTAAAATATATAAGATAATAATTTTTTAAAATCCCAAAACAATTAATTTAGAGAGGTATCATATTTTATATTTTAGAGTTGCACGCACAATACAAGAGTTTGCCAAAGCAACCCCTCGAAACAATTTTCTTCGATGTAGTGGACCTTTTCTTTATTTTATTTCTGTACACACCCAACCCTAATTCGTTTCATCCTCTCGTTTCTCCCCCACAACTCTCATCTTCTTGCGGCCCTAACCCTAGGGTTCCCAATTCCTCAGCTCTTCGATATTCTGGTAAGCTAATCTCTCCTTTCTCCGCGTTGTTTAGCCAAACAACCCAATTGATTTCGATTTGCCGATTCAAAAAGTCCCAGACGACAGAGTTTTGCGAATTGAGGGATTATCTTTGTGTTTATGAATTGCAATTAGGGTTTTTGAGGATCTGAATACCTTTTTTCTTTTTAATTCAAAGACAAAATTGCTTCTCTTTTATCTATCTAAACCTTGTCCCTTGAGTAAATGAGCAACACTGTAATAAAAATGAATTTGTGAACGATCATCTCATGTAATTAGCATGAGAGTATAGCTAAAACGCTGTATTAACTTTAGCTTTTGCTGTGATTTAACTAAAGTGATCATCATTGTTTGTTTTCCCTTGGCTTACTAGACTTACTTTCTATATGACTTAACACAATACAGTTTGCTTCTTGTGTATATTCTTATGTATTTTTTTTTTTTTTTCGTTTTTTCAGTTTTTTTTTTGAGTATGGGCAAAGGTAAGCTTATATTGATTTGTCAATCTGGCGGCAAGTTTGTGACGGACGATGATGGGACAATGACTTATACTGGAGGAGAGGCAGAAGCTATAGATATTAATCATGAAACTTCTTTTCATGACTTTAAGCTGAAACTGGCCAAACTATGGAACTTGGACTATGATTCTTTGTCCCTCAAGTATTTTCTCCCGGGAAACCGAAGAACCCTTATCACTATGAGACAGGAGAAAGACATGAAGAGGATGTATGATTTTCATCTGAGCTCCGTCAGTGCTGAGGTTTTTGTAACAGGACAAGAAGGCTTCCACTCTGGTAACAGGTATGTTCTCTTCTCTTATATGACCCTTGTTCTGTTCTATGGATGCATAATCTATTGATAAATTACTTGCAGGTCTGATAATATAGCTTTCGGAACAGAGACTACACATGTGGCATATGGGAATGTAGTAGCCAATGTCCCCATTCAAGTTGCCACAGAAACTCTTGAAGCTAACAGCCTCGATCATGTTAGTTTGAGATCTAGAAAGGTTTCCCCCAAGTTTTCTTCTGAATCCGCTGGCCTTGTTGAGATTCCTGTAACCGTGTCCACTGGTCCAGTTGTACCAGGCAAATCAACCTCGAAGAAACCTAAGAGGAAAGGGAAGGAGAGTCTTGCTTCCAGTAACTCTAAACTGACTCCCAAAAGTTCGAAACAATCAGGGATGGGTTCAAAAATCTCCTCTCCAATGAGCGTTGTGTGTGGTGAGACAACTACTTCCCCTGCGAGTGTTAGTAAACGAAGACGTGTGATGGAAGAACCCAGTATTTTGCTCCAGGATGGAAACGTCGCCGATACAAGGAGAAGATCCTTAAGAAACAGGGGAGAAATTCGAAAGCCTGTAATAGAAACGGATGAGGATGAATATCTCTTAAGTGACGAAGATGATGTTGATGATGACGATAATCTTGATATAGATGATGACAAGGACTACGTGCAGGATATTGATGCCTATTACCCTGAAACTGAGGATGTTGACTCTGCACACCAAATGAATTATTCTCTCTCTGGTGCTAACGATGGTTCTATAGAGAGCTTGGTAGCCTCATGGAAACGTTGCATTACCGGTGTGGGTCAGGGATTCGAGAGTGTCGTTGAGTTTCGTGATGCGTTGCAGAAATACGCCGTTGCTTGTCGTTTTGGCTACAGATTAAGGAAGAATGAATCAAACCGAGCTTGTGGCGTTTGTTTAGTTGGAGGTTGTCCTTGGAAGATTTATGCATCATGGGTACCATCCGAAAGCATGTTTAGGATAAAAAAGTTTAACAGAAGGCATACATGTGGGGGAGAATCTTGGAAATCTGCTCATCCAAAAAAGAACTGGGTGGTGAGTATCATCAAGGAGAGGTTGCAGGAGAATCCAAATCAGAAGACTAAAAATATCGCCGACTCCATCTTTCAAGATTTTGGCATTGAGCTAAGTTATTGCCACCATTAGACGAGGCATTGATGAAGCCAAAGGAGGGCTTCACACATCATTCAAAGAGGCATATAAGCATCTGCCTCTTTTTGTGAATAAGTTAGTTGAGACAAACCCTGGAAGTATAGTTGATCTTGTGGTTGGTGAGGACAAAAGATTTCAGCGGCTTTTTCTGTCTTTCCGGTCTTGTATACATGGGTTTCAAACTGGTTGCAGGCCACTACTTTTCCTTGATGGTACTCCATTTAAGTCTAGGTATCATGAGATTTTGTTAACAGCTTCTGCCTTGGATGGAGATGATGGTGTGCTTCCAGTGGCATTAGCTCTTGTTGATGTGGAAACTGATGAAACTTGGCGCTGGTTTCTGGAACAAGTAAAGGTAGCTGTGCCAAGTTTACGACCCCTTACCTTTGTCTCAGACCGTGAGAAAGGGCTAGTGAGTTCTGTGTTGGAGATTTTTGAGAACGCACATCATGGTTATTCCATTCATTACTTGATGGAGGATTTTATGAGAAGCCTGAGAGGTCCGTTTCTTGGAGACGGGAAGCCATCCTTATCGTACTATCTACTGGCTGCAGCACGTGCTGATCGACTTGATGGTTTTAAGGTATACACTGAGCAAATAAAACGAGTGTCTCCAAGAGCTTATGATTGGGTAATGGAGATTGAAGCAAAGCACTGGGCCAATGCATTGTTTGAAGGTGAACCATACAGCCACATAACCTCAGATGTGGGAGAGATCTACTCGAAATGGATTGAAGAAATTCAGGAGACATCCATCGTCCTGAAGCTTGTGGCATTTGTGAGTAGAATCGTGGAGTTGGTAAACAGTAGCCAGGAGAAGTCAAGAGAGTGGTTCAGCCACCTTGTGCCATCTAAGGAGGAAAGTCTAGTGGAAGAATGCAAGAAAGCAAGCACGCTAAAAGTTTTCTTTTGCTCGGACACACTTTTTGAGGTTCATGATGGGTCTGTTCAGCTCGTGGACATCAGTAATCAAACTTGTAGCTGCTTCGGGTGGAAGCCCACTGGTCTTCCTTGCCAGCATGCGATTGCTGTCCTAAACACCAAAGGGAGGAATATATATGACTATTGTTCAAGTTTCTTTACAGTTGAGAGTTACCGTTCAACGTATTCAGAAGCTCTCGGACCAGTTACGATCGACTTAGCTTCAGTGGAGAATGAAGGGAGCAGCAAGGAAGAGGAAGAACAAGTACTTCCGCCTCTGTTTTCGCGGATTCAGGGAGTGGACAAGAGAATCAAAGACAGGAAAAGAGGACGATCCGTGTGCTGTACAAGGTGTGGAGGAGTAGGACATAACAAGGCTACTTGCAAGGATGATTGATAATCTTGTGTTTGGCCTGCTTTTGGTCATTACATTTGTACAGAGGTTTGCATCTTTCTTTATAGATTTTATTGGAACCGCAAGAAGATCCGGTAAGGGTTTCTCTCTCACTTTTCTTTCTTTGTCTTGCTCACAACCTTAGTGTATAAATTAATAATCTCAGGAAAGTGTTATGATTTGTGGTTATGTGTTGCATTGGATACATTAATACCTTTTATAACAGTTATTTGACAACAGCTAAATTTTCTATCGTCCCTCTGCATCATTGCTGATGCCAGACCTTAATTATAAACCACAGGTAGCATCTGTTAATTATGTTTTAAACAACAAAAAGACGTAAAGTAACTATGTTACATGGAATTGGATGTGTATCGAAAGCTTACATAGATATATATCCTTTATGTTACAAGTGATTAGTCATCAAAAAACATATGTTTTAGCAATAGTGATCCTTATGCTTGTTACATGATGATCATCCATCTCATGAAGACATTTGTCTCATGATTAATATTGTGTTTGTCATTATCATTAGTACATATGTTAATGTGGGTGTATTATTTTATCTCCTATAAATAGAGAGTTTATGGACTGAAAATAATAATCATAAGTTCAACACTTCTTCTTTCGAGCGTTACTTTGGCTCTTACACAAACAACATACTTATATACAATAATACACATATATAAAAGTATGCTTATGAGCTAGTAATTCACAACACGTTATCAACACGAACGCTCTCCGATGAGCGAGAAATTAGCGAGATAAGTCTTTTAATATATTTAATTTATTTTAATTTCATTATTGTCCGGAGTGAGAGTCTAGGCTTTTTCTATTTATTTTTGGGATGATAGACGTTGTCTTCCCCGACTGATTGCTAAAATAGGCTGTCTTCACGATCAGATGATCACGTGGTAGGCTTTGCCTCCGTGAACTGAAAAAAAAATACACGTGGTAGGTTTTGCCTCCGTGAATAAAAAGAAAAAGTCAAAAATGGTAAACTAAGTCTCCTCGGACCTTGAATAAAAGAAAATATCAATATGGTAGATTTTGTCTCCTTAAATCTTAAAAAAAAAGGTTAATATGACTGGCTGTCTCCTCAAACCTTGATAAAAATGATCAATATGTTAGTCTATGACTCCTCGGAGCATGTGGTAGGCTAAGCCTCCAATTGTATTTATGCCTTTAATTTATGCCCTTAATTTTTGCACTTAAATTATATGTTTAAATTTCATCTTTATTGTATTTTATATATTATTATATGAATATGGTTATCATGTCAAAATTGGAAAAACTCAAATAAATACCCTTGATATTACGAGAAATAATTATATGACTTGGGCAATGGTATGCACCTAGAAAAAAGAAAATGAACTTTTAGAAAACTTCGGTATAAACTATATCATATGAGAAAAATATAAAGCCATAATATTTTACACCACTTCAATGATGATTTATAAGATGAGGTATATCATGAGAAAAGATCTTTAAGATCTTTGATAATTAAATCCTTGAAAGAAAGGAGTCACTAAATAGTTGGAGTTGATGTAATCCTCCATGAGAACCGAGAAAAATACAAACTCATGATACTAAACCATCAAGTCCATCTTACTAGGAAAGGATGAGGGTGGAAGAGGAAGAAGAAGGAAATTCCGTCCCTATGAAATAATAAGAACTTCAACGTAAAGGAATGGTCGGGTGATAAAATGCAAACAAAAAAAGGTTTGCTACAGATAGGGAAAAAAAGGACATTAGGTATGTATTTGTCATATGCCAAAATATTTAGCCGATCTATATCAAATATGAAAAAGAAAAAGAGAAAGGAAGTGAATTTAACTTCATCTTTTATGAGCCCGGACCCTTCATGGCTTGAATACTCATCTTGATGTTTTAGATTTTCTGGTTGATCCAGACAATAAAATTCAAAAATATCGATGTGGCATAAGAATTATTTTTCTGAATAAGATTTTGAGATTCAAGATGGAGATATATATACTTGGCAGATATTGGATCGTCGTACATGACTAGTAAAAGTAACAAATATCTCTCTTTTCTCAAAATAATTAATTATAATATATAGTACTATATAAATATACTTGGCAGATATTGGATCGTCGTACATGACTAGTAAAGGTAACAAATATCTCTCTTTTCTCAAATAGTTAGTTATAATATATAGTACTATATAAATTACTATTTGACTCTAGAAGAGCATATGATGAAAAGACATGCATAAGAAAATGATGGCAAAAAATAAATAGTGGTAAACCTAAAATTTACTGATATATATATATATATAGCCATCTCCAATAATGTTATGGACATTATTATGAAATTTTGAAAATTAGAGGTTTTCACTTATAACATGTCTTAAAGAAAATAAAGGATACTATCATGGGAAATGAATCATCAAACAAGTTCACTAGATGTGATTTCTGTAAACAGGCACAAATCAGGATCACAAAAAGGATTTGAAACATAATTCTTCCCAAAATGGGGAGACTGAATATTTTTTTGGTTCTAGAGTACGATTTAGTACGAAATTTTATACATGAAGTGTCATCATATCAAAAGGGAGAATTAAAGAATTCTAGTGAGTGGAACATTGAGAATATTATGTTCGCACTCGAAAAAGAACTTGATAAAGTAAATTCAAGTAAGATGATCCCCATGATCGGGTGTAAACATGCAGTTGTGCATAGACATATACAATCCAGAGGGATAAAGTATATAAATAATTATAAATACACTCGCAACGTTGCTGGAAGCATATAGGCAGCTGTTGAATGAGATATGAGAAGTGGATTATCATGAAAAGTAATGTAACCTCATAGGAAAATTCATTTACAAATTGACTGCTAATTTTTTGATGAAATGATGAAATGATGAAATCTCATATTTCTAGCTGAAAATGCTCCAATAAGAAAATGTGTTCTAAAAGGATGATATATGAGTATATGGCACGCTAGAGACGTAATAGACCACTTTGGTTCTAAAGAATCCTCAAAAAAGAGCAAATATATGAATAGAGGATGAATCTCGTGAAGAGACCATTGATATGGTTAATGTAATCAGGTACATGAGTAAATAATTGAGCATAATAAAGAGATCTCGATTAACCATATTACGATGGGTAAAAAAAAAGAACCAAAGGGAAAATAGATTGTCGACAATAAATGAGAAAACGCTATATAAATGAAGATCATGAATTTACCTCTATGTATGAGTGTTGAAGAAATGATTGGAAGAGGTGAAATAAGGCAATTAAGTGGATATAAAGCTCGTAATAAAAACGAGAAATTTTGGACCAGAAGTCCAAACATCTAAAAGATGTATATTTCTCGAGAGATGAAATGAAAAAAAATACCTTGAGGTATGAAAACATCTTGTTCCAAGGTCATTGGAGAAAATTTATAATAGATGTAGTATATTGATATGTCTGGCAAGACATAAACGACTTGAGTTGCATCTCAATTTTTAAGAATCCCCGGAGGATTAGTGATATCAAAAATTATGTTCTCGAGAATGTATAAACTCTGAAAGAGCTATAACAAGCCGTATATATAAAGAGAAAATTTGGGTTGAAATATTAAAGTATTAAGATATCCCCAAAATTTAAGCATCTATTGAAAGAGATTTTGTTTTGAACGGCATTGAGAATATATATGTTCTCTCTAGAGTTCATTTATTTTAGAAAACCCGAGTTTGATATGGTCTTGCAGATACATACTATTTACAAAGTCGAACACAAACCGGATATGGTTTAACAATTTGTGAAACCACGATTACATGGCGTTCCAAGAAACAATCATTGTTTTCGGCTTCTTTGAAGCATGTCGAGAATGTGTATGACTTAGCGTATGTCGCTCAACTTATAGAAGGCTATATTAAGTGTGAAAAAACAAAGTACATCCCCCAAGATTTTTCTCGTACATACGGAGGCTCAAGAAGAAAAATCAAGAAGTAGACATTGAGTATATACGACAATGCGACAATCCGGTTGACTTGTTCACAAAGGTTCTCCCACTACAAAATTACGAAAAACACGTTAATAGTGTCGGAATGCGGCATATGCATGACCAATGAAGAAAAGGCTATGTCCATCATTCTTAGGAGGAGATTACGTCACTGTATTCTTTTTCTCTCGTCGTGGTTTTTATCTCTTTGAATTTTTTCATGACTAGGTTGTTAACGAGACAGTACGTAGTACAAGATGATTAATCAAGGGGGAGTGTTAGAAATAGTGATTAGTCATCAAAAGACATATGTCCTAGCAATAGTGATCCTCAACACTTGTGATCATCCATCTCATGAAGGCACTTGTCTCATGACTAATATTGTGTTTGTCATTATCACTAGTACACATGTCATAGTGTGTGTATTGCTTCATCTCCTATAAATAGGGAGTTTATGGACTGAAAATAATAATCATAAGTTCAACATTTCCTCTTTCCAACGTGACTTTGTCTCACACACAAACAACATACTTATAAACAATAATACAAATATATAAAAGTATGCATCTGAGCTAATAATTCACAACAATTTATCTATTATCTGAGAAATATTTTTTAAGTTGTAATACTATCCACAATAGTGAAATTATTCAACATCCTTCTTTTCTCTTTTTAACACTACACATCATTTTTTTCTACTAATTATTCAATGCTTACTTTATCTTTAACCTCTACAATTAGATTTTAATCTCAGCTTTCAAATAGTAGATATTTTTTTGCTAACCATTTTGAGAAAATCTGCATGAATTTATAATTTTTTATCATAAAACAATTAATTTTAAAGCTATTCTACAATGTTTGAGTTTTAATGAGCGTATTCATATTTGACCCACACTTGTGGTCAAACTGATAAATTCGGCGATCCATATATAGCCCGTAAATAGCATATGTTCACATATATAATTTGTTAATATTATTAATTTTTAAAAATTTATATAAAAATTTATATATGTGAGAATCAAAATCGTATAAATTATCTTTTTGATTTTTCCTCCATTATTTTAAATTTTTTATAACTCAATATAATTTTTAATGATAAAAAGATATTGAAAAAATATTTTGGTGAGTTAGTGTTTCAAAATTTACTGGAACATTCTTCTTTCATTCAACGAATCTCAAGTTTTTTAGAAATTAAGGAAAAGAAGAAATATAATAGAAAAATAAATATTTTATTTTGGTCGTGTTAGATAAGTTATGATGATTACATTGATTTAAACGTCACAGTCCATAATACATTAAAAATATAACTTTTTCAACTCTTTTATATTCCCAATATTGTATTTATTTGTTTGTTTTTAAATATATATTCAATGGATCAAAGAAACTGATCTAAAAAGAACAACTTACATTCTTGTCCATCTTATCTTAAATCTTTTGTAACAATATATACTAATTAATATATTTTGGCCGACCAAAAAATAACTTACAATGTTTAGGTTGATGATGTTACTCAAACTATTCCAAATGTTTTTTTTGTATGATCGATTGTTCCATGTGTTACTTTTAATAAAGTGGATGCATACTATTAATTGTAAATGGCATAAAACAAACATAATGAATAATCAAATTATATATATATATATATATTAAATTTAAATATTGGTTCTTTTTGATTAAAAGACAGAAGTGAACTTCTTCACTTTCACCCAAGAAAACACGAACTTAACAACGAAATTTTACGAGAAAATTACTTCGTCGTAAGGGTATTAGTGCATTATAAGGACATTACGACGAACCACATATTCGTCGTAATGGCCTTGTAATATTAGGAGGAAAATATTCGTTGTACTATTACAAGGACTTTACAACGAAATATATGTTAGGTGAAAATGTGTTTAGAGTATTCTTTACAAAAGTATATTCGTTGAAAAATCATTGTGAGGTACTTGTAATAGACTAGTAAATTGTTTCCTTGTAAATTCATTGTTATATCTTCACCTACCAATTTCAAAAATTTCCTATATATATGTTCATTCTCTTCATAACATATCACACAAACGAAAAAAAGAAAAGAATAAAAAAAAATGTCGGATGCTAGAAATATTTATGAGTTACGGAGTTGGATTTATACGCACAAGGATGTTGACGGTAGAGTGACCGATGTATTTCTCATAAGGCTAGAGACATTCATGTACCAGGCATGCAATACTCCAATCACGCAAGAAAGTGGTAAGATGTTATGTCCTTGTCGAAAGTGCAAGAATTTAAAATTTGTCCATAGTGAAACTGCATGGAAGCATTTATTAAACATATGTTTTACACCACATTACTATATTTGCTTTCAACATGGAGAGGGTTATGGTGGAAATGAAGCTAGTAGTAGTAATAGTAACTTTGAGGATGCTGGTAATACGCAAGAACTATATCATTTGCATAATGAATATAGTTACCATCAGAAGGAACATATGGTAGATCATGATAGGGTTCATGACATGATTACTGATGCATTTTTACCTGAAACCACTACAACAATAGCTGCTGAAAGTGAAAATGTTGAAGAACCAAACTTAGATGCGAAACGGTTTAATGAGATATTAGTTGCTGCAAATCAACCAATCTACCTTGGTTGTAGAGAAGGTCTCTCTAAATTGTCTCTAGCATCTAGGATGATGAATACTAAAACACATCATAATTTACCTGAGAATTGCATGGATGCATGGGCCGAATTGTTTAAAGAGTATTTGCCAGAAGGCAATGTGTCTGCTGAATCTTATTATGAGATTCAGAAATTGGTTTATAGTCTTGGGTTGCCTTCGGAGATGATAGATGTTAGCATCGACAACTGCATGATCTACTGAAGGGATGATGAGAAGTTAGAAGAGTGTCGTTTCTGCAATAAGCCACGATTCAAAACACAAAGGACGTGGGAGGAATAGGGTACTGTACCAAAGGATGTGGTACCTACCAATTACATATAGGTTGAAAAGATTATATCAATCTGAGAGGATTGCTTGAGCGATGAGATGGCATGATGAACATGTCCAGATGGATGGCGAGATCGCTCATCCGTCAGATGCAAGAGCGTGGAAACATTTCAACACGGTACACCCAGATTTCGCTAGAAATATTCGGAATGTCTATTTTGGGTTATGCACAGATGGATTTAGTCCATTTGGGATGTTTGGGAGACAATATTCTTTGTGGCCAGTCACTCTTACGCCGTACAACCTCCCACCAGAGATGTGCATGGAACAAGAATTTCTATTCTTGACCATATTAATCCCTGGTCCAAAGCATCCAAAACGGTCGCTAGATGTTTTTCTTCAACCATTGATACAAGAGCTGAAGGACTTATGGTCAGCAGGGGTGAGGACGTATGATTGTTCATTGAAAAACAATTTTACCATGCGAGCAGCTCTGCTATGGACTATAAGTGACTTTCCTGCTTACGGGATACTTTCTGGATGGAAAACACATGGAAGGTTATCTTGTCCATATTTTCTTGGAATGACAGATGATTTTCAACTGAAGCATGGTAGGAATACATGTTGGTTTGATTGTCATCGTCTATTTCTTCCCTTAGTCATCCATACCGAAGAAACAAGACATTGTTTAGGTACAAAAGAGTTGTCAGAAACTGTCATCCTCCATATTTAACTGGAGAACAAACTGAACAACAACTTGATCACTATGGAGCTTTGGAAACTGTTCCTCGTGGAGGAAACTGCCATATTCCTACAAATATGCATGATGGGTATGGGGTCACTCACAATTGGCACAATAAAAGTATATTTTGGGAGCTGCCTTACTCGAATGATCTTGTTTTGCGGCACAACCTTGATGTGATGTTTATAGAGAAGATTTTTTTGACAACACCATGAATATAATACTCAATGTTCAAGGGAAGACAAAAGACAGCAAAAAGTCAAGATTGGACTTACATGATATTTTCTCAAGAAGTGAGTTGCATATCAAGAGCAATGGAAAGGTTCCATTTCCCATCTTCCGATTGTCATCAAAAGCAAAGACAACTTTGGTCAACTGGGTGGCATCAGAAGTGAAGTTTCTTGATTATGTTTCAAATCTCTCAAGATGTGTTCAACAAGGTCAAAAGTTCTCAGGAATGAAGAGTCATGATTGTCATGTGTTTATGCAACGGCTACTTCCATTCGCTTTTGTCGAGCTGCTTCCAACAAATGTACATGAATCATTTGTAGGTAAAATATTTTGATTACATAATAATTTATGTGTTATGATGTTAACTATGATATATATGGGGTATTTTTTGCAATATATAGGCATTGGAGCATTCTTCAGGGACTTGAGGACACGTACGTTCAAGGAAGATGACATGCAACAACTCCATGCGAACATTCTGATCTTAATATGTAACCTAGAGAAGATTTTTCCTCCTGCATTTTTGACATCATGGAACATCTACTTTTCCACCTCCCGTACGAGGCATTGCTTCGTGGACCTGTCATATGGATGGATGTATCCTTATGAGCGCTCCATGAAAAAATTGAAAGGGAAAGCAAAAAATCTTGCAAAGATCGAAGGGTCCATAGTTGTTGGGAGCTTGACTGCAGAAATATCTCACTTCACATCATAATACTTCACACCAGCAGTGCGCACTATGAAGAGGGTTCCTAGAAGATATGATGATGGTGGATTCGTCCCAACATATGCAGTTGACGGTGTACCTGACATTTTCTGCCAGATTGAACGGTTTGGTGGTAAATTGAAAGAAGTTTGGTGGTCTAATGAAGATGATAAGCATAGTGCCCACACTTATATTCTTCTCAACTGCGAGGATGCAGTGACGCGTTCGTTTGAAAGGTAAATATATATTGTTTTAAGTTATATATTAAAGCTATTAATGTTTTGAAGTTATTTCTATATATATCGTGTATCTTTTGCAGCTTGTTTGTTACGCAAGTTGAAGAAACAATATCATGAATATCCGCAACTGAGATGGAGAAACGGAAAGATCAACACTTTGTCAAATGGTTAAAGACTCAGGTAAATTTATATGTTAAACACTATAGTATAATATGTATTATAACGCTATTACTTTTTTGTAGGTTGATTATGATGATCAACATTACCCGGTATGGTTTCATGATTTGGTCTTAGGCCATGTAGCAAAGGTGACCATATCACATATGTATTTCACACGAGGTTTCACTTTTCGCCCTTACGAGTATGAAAGACGACGGACAATAAGTAACTACGGAGTGTGTGTGACAGGCGAAACAGACTTTTACGGGATTTTGCAGGAGATTATTGAAGTTGAGTTTGTGGGGTTACTGAAGTTGAAGTGCGTTCTCTTCAAATGTGACTGGTTCGACCCCGTTTTGAACAGAGGTACTCGGATTAACAAATTCGGTGTTGTCGATGTCAATTGTAGAAGAAGATACAACAAATCCGAGCCTTTCATTTTAGCTTGTCAAGCCTGCCAAGTTAGAGGAGAAGGCTCGGTTGAAGGCTCAGGTGGACGACTAACAGGTTCGTTTGCAGTCTCTAGAGGATCTTCTCGACGTTCTGGCGGTTGGAAACCCTGTTCTACAAAGAGCGTTGGAGGAGAGACGTCGGAATCTCAGCGGACAAGCGCCTCATGTAGACGAGCCTCGAGACGCTATAGAAGGGAAGGAGACCTCCAACAACTACTTCAACAATTTCCAGCTCTACTTTTTTTGTTTTAAATATTTTCATATTGTATTATAAATTTAACTATTATTTTATAACTTATATATATATATATATATATATTCAGTTTTTTATATATAAATTCACAACAATAACAACAACAATTAATTGGTTCTCTTGAGTTGGAGGTCTGAGATATTCTTACTCATATGTTGTATGATTCCATTGAAAAATTGACACAAGCACTCCAATGATGTAATACCTCCTATTTTGGATCTATTCATCGACTGCATCGGCAACAATACCATACACTAGCATTCGCATGGAAATGATACATTTTGCCAAATGAGATATATCTTCTTTATTGCCTGCCTCAACTCGTTGGGTGAAGTAGTTTTCTTTGTTGATAGGTCTCCAACGATCCGAAGGAAAACATGTTTTCACATCTGGAATCACTGAGGAAATATTGCGTCATCATATGTTGGTTGATTTTCAAAGTAATCATCAACAAGCTTTTGATTTACTGCTATATGATCTCTTTTGAAGTATTTTCTGTTGACGCTTTCTAAACCGATTAACGATATACCTCTTTTCAATTTCATATTTTTTTTTGTAAGCTTCAATATCAATTTTTTTTGATGGATCCATTAATATTTTTTGTAAGCTAAGATTTGTGTTGTTGGTCCATCTATAGAATAAATAATCTCCATGTATAAGAAGTTGAGTGAATGAAATTTTTGAACTTCAAACAAATATTAAATTGTGTTAAATAATAGATATGATTGGATTCTCCAACAAAAGTTGAAAGCCATAGAAATAGACATATACATTATTAAAGTAGGAAGAAACATACACATTTTATTAAAGTAGAAAAACATACACACATTGTTAAAAGGATAAAATAAACACTCATAACTAAAGTAGAAAATACATATTATTAAAACATAAAGAGATAAAAACATATTATTATTGAAAAAAAAGAAAAATACAAACAAAAACTTGACATCAACTAATTTTCAAATAAATTGTGGCTCAACTTCTCCAAGTGTTGTTTGTACTTTTCATCAAGATGCTCTTTTTCACTTAGCTTCATGAACATCTTCATCTTTTTAGCTTGAATCTTTTCTTTCATCAATTGGTTTTTGTCCTCTTGTCTTTTAACTATTTTTTCCAATCATTCCAATTCTTATTCTCATGAAATGTTTGAAGTCATTCACTCTTGCTATGAGGCGCCTGATCTTCATCAAATTTATTGTCACACCCTTTAAACCGATTAACAATATACATCTCTTCAATTTCAGACTGTTTTTTTAAATCTTCAATATCAAAAAAAAATTCTGATGGATCCAATGATATTTTGGTAAGCTAAGATTTGTGTTGTTGATACATCTATAGAATAAGGAGTATCCATTTATAAGAAATTGAGTGGCTGGAATTGTTGGACTTCAAACAATTATTAAATTCACATAAATAATAGATAATATTGGATTCTCCAACAAAATTTGAAAGTCACATATTGCATACAATCATAATTATTAAAGTAGTAATAGACATACACATTATTAAAGTAGAATGAAACAAACACATATTATTATAGTAGAAAAAAACAAAGACACATTACTAAACTAAAAAACAATTACACACTATTAAAGTAGAAAAAAACACATTATTAAAGGGGAAAGACAAACACACATAATTAAAGAAGAAAAATATACATTATTAAAAGTAGAGATAGAAACATAGTATTGAAAAAAAAAACAGCAACCTCACATCAACTAATTTTCAAATAGATTGTGTCTCAACTTCTCCAACAGTTGTTTGTTCTTGTCATCGCGATGCTCTTTTTTACTTAGCTTCGTGAACATCTTCATCTTTTTAGGTTGAGTCTTTTCTTTCATCAGTTGGTTTTCCTTATATTGTCTCTTGGCTATTTTGTCGATTCGTTCCAATTCTTGTTTTTTTTTTAATTGTTTGAATTCATTACACTCTTCGTTGACCATTTTCAAATTTGCGCCTTTGTTTTTTTTTTTACCTTTTTTGGTTGTGTCCCTCCCCATTGGACGAGAACTAGATCATATAGTATTCGATCTAAATGAGTTGGTGTCACTTGTATCATTCTCGCAAAATCTCTTAGATCCACTACTTGGGCCACTATTTCCTCCTACATGACTACCATAACGTGGTTGATCATGAAAATCAAGTCATTCTTATATCAATTGAAATGTTCATTCGTACCACCTGAATATATTTCATACGCTTTTGCGAAGACATCATTCTCCGAGCACCCACTTTGTTGCATACGCTTAGCATTATCGTATGCGCCAGCCGATTTACCCAATTTTTCATATAGTTGTAATAGTTTCTGCAAGAAGCTCCATCTTGTGGAGGATCAAACGAGCAATGCTCATTACAGTACTCAACAATTTTTCCTCAATATGCTTCACTTCTTTGGTTCATGCCAACAACACTGTATGTTCCATATTTACCACCCACTAATTAACACTAAATTTTGATTGGTGGTGAATTTAGGATTTTTCAGCAAACATGAGTTGAATCCTCTTCATTTTCATTTTGAATGGTTTCACTGACACCGCTCGTGCCACCAAGACCTATTTGTGCAGAAATATCACGAAGTTCAGTTGTTCCAATATTTTGAACAACTTCATTGCCCATTGAAGTTGAAGAAATAGGAGGTCTTTTAGATAAATATAACATCATCGATCCTTAGATGATAGCTTGGAACAGATGATGGCAAAATGAAATTTGGTGCAAAACTATAATTTGGTATATTTTTGGGTGTGTTTGAAAATTGATTTTAAAACTAATAATTGTTGAGATTTGGATTGTGAAAAATGATAATTACTCGACTTTGAGTGTTAAATGGATCATTATTGTGATCTCTTTAACCAAAAAAGAAGCTTAAACAAAAAAAGTGATTGGAGACTAATAGAAAAATTATGGTGAAATAAGTGAGACTATCTCTATTTATGGATCATAAAAATAATGGATTTTAATATATATTTTTTTTAAAATTGATTATTACAAAATAATTGAGTTCCAATAATTTGAAGGTATAAAAATCTCTAAAATTTATGATAACCAATGAAATGACAACATCTTTCCAAAAAGATAAGTTTGGTTGTGTGATCCACTCTCTCATAAGTTTATTTCCTCTCACATTTTGACACTTGTTTTGGCAGATTCCACCCTTTTTGCATTAAACAAGTTGAAAGGTTTCAACTTGTATTAATTCATGTTTGATTCTTTTAGAATTGAACACCCTCACTGTGAGATTTAAGTAGTTGGTTTTTTTATTCAACATGTCAGTTGCTACTAGTCTAACATTGATTACAATGCTTAGGTGTCAACACGACAACCCTTCTCACAGTTCATATAAAAAGAACTTAAGTTACTACAATATTACAATATTGCCATTATATATAGTATATTGGACTATCCATTAATCAAATTTTCACAAAAAAATATTTCTCATTATTCCCTTAAATAAAAGCTACAAAATTACCTAATTTGATTTGGAAATAATATAAAAATTAATGATACTAAATAATAAATATTTGCCAATAGTTTATATATCTTCTTCATTTTTGTTTAGTTTTATATTATTAAAATAAATTAAAAAATTACATCAACCATATAAAATAATTTCATCTTCTCCTTCAAACACAACATCCTCTAGTTTTCATTCATCAAGAGAAATATCTTCAAACTCAAGCCTTCATGTATTAAGCTTATCCAAAGAATCAAATTTCCACCTCTAACATCCCACAAGTCATAATCTTGTTTGTAAGCAGAACACATTCTAGATAAATTACAAAGATTAGTATGCACAAATATCAAATCTTCAGTTCTTTTTGGGACAATCTCGTTTCTTATTATAGAATGGATGAACTTTTAAGTGCTCCAGTTCTTTTCATAACATGAGAATGAAGAAGGTTGTCAAAGCAACTTAAATGATAAGGCTTGAAGCTTTGGAGATGAAGATCTATGAACCGCCAACCATCTTCAAGGTTTTACGATAAACCTATCATGGAATTCATCAAAACTACCAAAATTTTCTAAGTCAAAAGAGAAATTAAAATATTCAATGTTAGCCTTTCTCCTTTCATCTTGATTTAGAAAATAATTCGTGATGCAATTTTTTATTTCTCTAGTAATCTCCAAATCTTGATGTGTACATTTTATATTTTTCTCTTCTCCAAGCTAAGCTATAATATTTTCATCCAGCAAAATAAGTAACAATAATGTTACTTAATAACCATCTAAATTGTTTAAGTTTTAGTTTGTAAGATAATAAATCTAATGAACTAGTATAAATTTACAACTTATTTGAAATTTAGAGAATGTGCCATACAATGGAGAGAAGTGTTTTTCTTACTCCAACAAGATATCAAAATAGATTGCACAACGTTCTTAAAAACCGAATCATCTTCAAGTTATTTTATTTCTTTTTTAAAGATAGTCTTCTTCATAGTCTGAATCATACTTTCCCACATTCATAAAACAGATGAAGTGAAGGCTTATCAATATCAAGAGCTCTAATCACACTATATGTCGGCCAAGTGAAAGACAAAGCATATTCAAACTCATCCCGAAATGTCTCATCTAATATCCTTTCCATCACTGTTGATTCTCTTTCTACACCATAATCTTTAGAATCTTCCCATTTAAGACTAATCTTCCCATTTAAGACTGATCATCATTTGTTGTAACCCGATTTTTATTTTCTTGAATCTCTTAAGCATCACAATTGTTGAAGCAAGCTTGTAAAAAACATAATAATTTTATATTTCAAAATTTTAAAATGTAACTAAGATTGAACTTAAAAGTAGAGAAAACAAACCATGTAGAACCATGACCTTAATATCACAATGCTTCTGTGAACATGACAAGCCTTATTCCATGGTTCATAATGAAGCTCTTGATCCAAGTAACATCTTTGCTTATTGAATTTATTTAATATAAAGCATCATACACACCTTCATTTATTCCTATATTATCATCCACAACATCATTATCAAACAGGTTCATACTCCTAAAGAAATGTTGATAAACTTTATCCAATAACAAGCATCATACACACCTTCATTTATTTAATCACTAAAAACTCATTGAGAACATAAGCGATAGAGTTTCTCTTATTTAGTATTAACATGTTTCTGTAAAAAAAAAAATTGCATCGCAATAGAATTACCCTTATTTAGTATTAACATGTTTTTGTAAAAGAAAAAAAAATCATCATCACTCCAACACATAAAGAATAACATTCATCGTAAATAACTAATACAACAGAATATAACAAACAAATATAAATCTAAAGAGAATTACCTTGTTAGATCTTCTGGTTTTAGTGAAAAGAAGAAGAAAGATAGAAACTATGAAGTGTACAAAAGATGAGAATGACGATTCATCATCCAGTCTCAGCTTTTTAATGCGGGTTTTCAGTTAAGGAAATAAAACATAAAAACATTTAATATTTCCTAATTTTGTTTATTTACGATTCCAATATTAGATTCTAACGCTTCCAAAAAGGAATCACAGGTTATATCGCTTCCAAAATCTGTTTTTTCGAAATCGTGATTTGATCACGCTTCCAACCGGTTCCACGTGTTTCCGGCTACATTTCTGCTTAGGAGTTAAGAACCATATCTTACCAAATACTTTCATATTATGTAAAAGAAGGAAAATAAAAAAATCAGGCATTAAAAATAGATTTAATTTTAAAATTTTTACTAAATGTTAAAGTTGTATGGTGGTTTATTCCAAAAAAATCAACCGCAAACTTAGTTTAGAGAAATTTACATTTTATATTTTACAATGTATTATACTTAATTAAATATTACTCACTCTGTTTCATTTTATTTAACTTTAAGGTTTTGGCACAATAATTAAGAAATTTTCTTATTATTAAATTTACCTATTTTACATCAAAACATCATTGAGTAAAACAAATTTAACTAATAAAAACTTACACTGTAGAATACAAACAGTCATAAAATCCAAAGATATTTAAAAATTTCTATAAAAATTTAAAAATATCATTTAAATTGAAACAAAAAAAAAAACTAAAACATTATTTATACTAAACCATATGTAGTATATTATTATGAAAGTGAAATAATAAAAAAAACAAAAAAGTAAAATCACAAATAAAATTTGAATAATCCAATATTACTTTTTACATAATGATTTATATATGATCAAACGTAATAAATGGATACTATATTACTCTATATAATTTTAAAATCTTATATCTTTGAATTTTTTTTATATTAATAAATAAATGATTTATTATTTTGTAAATTCGTTTTTTTCACCGATTTGGTTTCTATTACTCAATAATAGAAATCAAAAATAAAACTTAAATTGTTTAAAAAATTTATATATAAAGATTTATATATGATCACACGTGATAAAGTTTTCTTTGTAGCTTTGAAACTTATATATATATATATATATATATATATATATATATAACTGTTTTTATTTATATAAAAATATATATGAAGGTTGTAATAATTTTAACAAAATGAACTTAAAATTGTGTTAAAATAATGATTTAGTATTTTCGGTTTATTTTTCCACCAATTTAGTTTCTATTAGTCAATACTATAAATCAAAAATAAAATTGGAATTATTTAAAAAAAATACGTAATGATTTGTATATGATCAAAAAAGATAAATGGATTCTTAAATTACGCTGTATATTTTTTAATTTTAAATATTGTTGGAATTTTTTTTATTTATATAAAATATATTGATTGTTGTAATAATTTAAAATTGAATTAAACTAAACTTAAAATTGTGTAAAAATAATGATTTAGTATTTTGTCGATTCATTATTTCCATCTCTATGGTTTCTGTTACTCGATAATATACATCACAAATGAAAATTGAAAGTATTCAAAAAAATATTTAAAGATATATATATGATCAAACGTGATAAACAAATGCTAAAATTACTATGTATAGTTTTCCAAGTTTATAAATGTTTACAACTATTTTTATTTATAAAAAAATATAAATGATTGTTGTAATAACTCTAAAAATTGTTGTAATGTCATTTTTCTAAATTTTTTAGCTGGATAACGACCTTAAATTTTGGAAGAAAAAACTCAACTACCCGTAAAAGAACTAAAAGATGATCAGGAAAAATCAGATGATTTAACTGTGAGGAAACACTATAAGATTTTTTGTTTCTCTACATCAAAGTCTAGAGATAGGACACAATACAACAAGAGAGAGATTTTCTCCTTCTCTTCGATATGAAAACCGACATGAATACAAACAGACAAGTTAACCTGAAAATGGTGGAAGAATTCAAACAAGCGTAAGGCCTGGAAACTTCTAATCAGAGACATAGGAAGGCAGCAGGTAGGAGACTTTTCAAAGAGAGCACACATAGTGAACTGTGTGAGAATCAAAAGAATACATTAAACTAGTTCATCATTGATGCTATGAAGGAGAGGCAGAGACATATGAAAAATGGTTATGAGTTGCTAGTCTAGAAGAGAATTTTCTCAAACAGAGATCCAAGCTTCATTGGTTAGAAGTGTAAGACCAGAAAACAAAACCTTCCATATCTCAATAAGAACTCGCCAAGCCCAAAACACGATAATATAAATTCAAAGTCCAGATGGGAATATTGCTGAAACGCATGTGGATATTAAGGAGGAAGCGGTGAGATTTTTCTCCGAGTTCCTAACAATCATGCTGAAAACTATGGTGGAGTCCCTGCTGACGACTTGGAGGATCTTATAAAGTTTAGATGCACAATGGAGGATACTCTAGCTCTTACTAATTAAATAAGTTTCTATGGAAGAGATAAAAATTATTTTGTTTGCGATGCCATCAAACAGATCTCCAAGACTAGATGGATTCCCATGCGAGTTCTTCAAAACCACATGGCCAATAATATCCCAGAGCTTCATTGTTGCTGTTTAATTTATGTTTATGATGGATTCTTACCAAATGGGATAAACTCCACAATTCTTGCGCTTATTTCAAAGAAGGTAGAAGCAACAGTGATGAAAGGCTACTTTCCTATTGCATGTTGTAATCTGTTACAAAAAAGTGGTGTCAAAATTATTGTAAACAGACTCAAGCGGGTGTTACCGAGAATGATTTCTAAAAACCAATATGCTTATATTAAAGAGAGACTGCTGATGGAAAATGTTCTTTTGGCTATTGGGCTTGTAAAAGCTGATATCAGTCTGAGATGTGCTATGAAAATTGATGATTCAGAAGCTTTTGATTTTTTCCATTGGGACTTTGTCCTCAAAAGTAATGGGTCTTATTCTTCCATTGAATCAACCTATGCATCAATACGCCTTCTTTCTCAGTTCAGGTAAATGGGGAGTTAGCAGGGTATTTTCAAAGCGGTAGAGGACTGAGGCAAGGCAGTTCACTCTCACCATACCTATTTGTGATCTCTATGAATGTTCTTTCACTAAAATTGGATACAACAATGGTGGATCAGGAATCTCGATGTCATCCAAAGTGAAATCTCTGCGCCTCGCCGACTTGTGTTTCGTAGATGACATGATAGAATTTTTTCTAGGGTACAAAAAAATCAATAGAAGGAGCTATATCAGTTTTGGTGAGTTTTCTACTTCGTATGGGTTGAGTATCAGTCTTGAGAAGTCGACAATATATATGGCACGTGTTCCAGAACTAATGCGTAACTCTAATTTATCAAATTACCCATTTCCAGTAGGAGAACTTAATGTGAGATACCTTGGGTTACCTTTGATGATGAAAGGAATGACGTATCAAGATTATATGCCGCTAATTGAGAAGTTTCGCTCTCGTATAAGTACCTGGAAAAGTTGATGCTTGTCGTATGCTGTCCGTTTTCAGCTGATACGCTATATTCTGATGAGGATAATAAACTTATGGGTGTCAGCCTGACTGCCAAGAAAATGCATTGACATAGAAGGGCCATGTTCTACTTTCCTTTGGACTAGACCGGATTAAAGTCTACGGGAGCAAAGGTAGCTTGGCAGAAAGTGTGTAAGGAAAAGAGAGAGGGTGGTCTGGGACTTACATTGTTGAAAGAAGTAAATTTAGTAAATGGACTGAAGCTCATCTGAAGATTCGGCCAACTCATTATGGGAAAAGTGAGTTCGTGAAAACGTGCTTAAGGGCAATAGTTTTTGGGGATTGAGTGGGAGAAGTCAACTTGGTTCTTGGATGTGGAAGAAGTTATTATAGGTTAGGGATGTGGATCAGTCTTTCCATAAGATGGAGATCTGGAATGGACGAAACACACTTGGTATGACTCTTAGTCTGAGCTAGGGGTTTTCAAACCTGCTAGGGGACAGAGGCATAACTGACTTGGGATTAGAAGAGAAGCTACAATTTATGAAGCTCTGCAAAAGGGTGGGAGACAACAACATAGGACTCTGAAGCTAAACAAGTTTGAAGGGTGGAACTGCTGAGACAACAACATGGCCCGTGAAAAGATGATAATAATCTATGGAGAGGTACGACTGGATATATGACATAATTCTATTCACAAGACTTGAAAACTTGTACGAGAAGAAAGGTTAGATTGTAGTTGGTACCATGGGGTACTCCAAATTTTGCTTTTATCACATGTTTGACAATGTTGGATTGTCTTTCAACTATGGATAGAGTGTCAAAATGGAAACACTTAGTGGACCAAGTATGTGTTCTCTGCAACTCCTCCATGGAGTCGAGAGATCATTTATTTTTCTAAGGCACTTACTCATCTCAGACTTGGGAGTATCTTACCAAGGGAATTCTAAAGCGCTTATATACCCATGAATGGAGTGATATTAAGAAGAATGTTTCAAAAAAATATCTTCGAGTGGAGAAAGGGTTTTGTATCATATATACAACAAAGAGTGCTATACATGCGTTATGGAGGGAGAGAAACAGAAGAACGCATCGGGAGCCGCATATGAAGGTGCATAAGTCTTCAAAAATATTGTAGAGAAGAGCATCAGGAACAAACTTAGCTTGGACAACAGGAATAAACCGAAGAAACTGAGGGGTACACTTTCCTATTGGTTCAGAAGTAGAGAGTAGAAGTATAATGAGTTAGGGATGTCCAATGGGCAGACTGGGCCCCATTTGGTTCGGTCCAGATGGCCGTTTTGTTTTGCTAGACATGGTTGGGCAAAGTCCAAATATGACCATGTCCAAATAGGACCATAACCAAATAGGACCATGATTAGTTGGGCTGCCGATGAGACCCAGATGCCCATTTAATCTAAATAGTCTATTTTTACATTTTTTGGAAAAAATGATTTTACGGTTTTGATGGGAAACTTATTTTTGTGATTTTAGCGAGAAGATTTGATTATGCAATTTTGGCGGAAAAAACATAATTTTTCGGTTTTATCAAGAACGCACAGTTTTTAGTTTTGGGGTGGAAACACGATTTTGCTGTTTTGGGGTGAAAACATGATTTTGCAGTTTTGTCGGAAAACGTGATTTTGTGGTTTTGATGAGAAAACGTGATTTTGTGGTTTTTACAGGAAAACGTGATTTTGCAGTTTTGATGGGAAAACATAATTTTGAAGTATTGGCGAGAAAACGTAATTTTGCGGTCTTGGAGGGAAAACGCAATTTTATGGTTTTGGCGGAAAAATGCGATTTTGCGGTTTTGGCGGGAAAACGCGATTTATGGTTTTGGCTGGAAAACGTGTTTTAGCGGTTTTGGTGGGAAAATGTGATTTCGCGGTTTTGGGGGAAAACGTGATTTTGCGATTTTGGGTGAAAACGTGATATGCGCTTATGCGGTTTTGGATGGAAAAATATGATTTTGAGGTTTTAGCGAAAAATGTGATTTTTGCAGTTTTGGTAGGAAAACATGATTTTGCAGTTTTGGCGAAAAAACGTGATTTTATGATTTGGTCAGAAAAACGTGATTTTACAATTTTGACGTGAAAATGTGATTTTGCTTTTGGCCATAAAACATCATTTTATGGTTCTTACGGAAAAATGTGGTTTTAGAATTTTAATAGAAAAACTTGAAAAAATATATTTTTTAAGTTTTTGGCCTACCCATGACCATATGGTCTAAACCCATTTAAACCCATATTTATATTTTTCGCGGACAAAACCCATATGCCCATTTAAACCCATGACCAAATGGGCAAGTTCATAACTGGACCATTATAATTTGGACATGTCTGTTAATGGGCCACCCGCCCATTTGACATCTCTAGAGTGAGTTGAAGAGAAACCTTAAATATAGTTGCACTTGATGTAAAATATGTTTTTGATGAATACAAATTTAACATTCATTCAAAAAAAGACATGGATAGAAACATACCACCTTACAAAATTACAACCTCAAGAGAATAAATGATTATGTAAACTCAAAGGAATGGATGAACATAAACTCGAACATCATAACTCTTACTCACATACATTCGTCCGAACCATCCAAGGAATACAATTCTCTCCCATATAACTATTGGGGACATACAATTAACCAAATTATGTTATATATTAGGGCGCAAATGTAAAACATTGGAGGCAGGTGCCTAGAGTTGGGATAACTGAATGATTTTCGGTGAGAGAAATCCAGATCTTGAGAAACACTATTTGATAATTATGTAAGGGGGTGCTCCTCTTGAGAATAAAAAACTAAATTACCTCAAGATACTTTTAGGGAACCTTTGGGAGAATTAAGAGAATTCATGGTCTAATATACTAGTTGTGTGGATCCTACTGTAAGTGTTGTTCGGAATGAGTGAATTAGAAAAGCAGAGCAACAAGGTGAAATTAAAGAAGCATCTTCCCAAATGGTTCGAGCCATTAGCTCAACATTCATTCAATCGAGGAACAAACCATTGATATGTTAGTTTATGAAAAATTTCGGCTATCCAAAGACTCGGATCTCCAGCTTCAAATACAAGTAATGCTTAAACAGGACTAGATGCAGAACTTGAAATGAGTTTGTTTTACAAGTAGTGTAGATGGAAGATCTATTATGTTAAATAAAATCAGTTTAGGAAATTTTACATTTAAAACTTAACTAGATTCTGCTTCGTACTTCTAAAGCGCAGAAATATTTTTAACAATATCTAATTTTTAAAATCAAAATGTTTAATCAAAATGTTTCAACATTTTTATTTTAGTATATTTAAAAAATATATTTTTTAATAAATAGAAAATTTATATAATATATTAGTTAATTTTATTTTTATTTTTTTAATATTTATCGTTATAGAATTTCATAAAGTATCTATAACTTATTTGATAATTGTGTGATATATTTTTGATAAAATTTTAAATTATAAAACAAATAGTTGATGTTACTTTATTGATTCTAACATTTTTTTATATAATATTTAATGTAATATGGAAAATTTTACTATGTTTAAATATATGTAATTTTTGTATTTATGAAAATATAAATAAAATGAACCATTAAATTAATTGATTTTATATTAAATGATAAAATATTTTGCTTTGCTTAGAGGCCCAAACTCTATAATCAACTTTGAGGTGTTTTGAAAAAAACATTGGTTAAATGTTACGTCTATACAACTTGTGCTTAATATCCAATTCATTTGATCCAATAAAAAAGCTCCACGTGTCTGGATATAAGCATCTATGTGAGGGACAATCATGAGAAATGGTCCTTCTTCCTTCCTCAACATCATCGAGGAGATCTTGTTCAACTTTGTGGTATCAATCAATCAATCACTTCTTCGATTGAGTTTCGCAGTGTGATAATAGAGTGAGTATGGAGATTCATCATCTGCTACTGGTACTCTCTGTGTTGTTGAGCTTAATTTTACATGGAGATGGTGGGATCACAAGTAGCTTTGTCCGCTCCGAATGGCCCGCCGTTGATATTCCACTCGACCACCATGTTTTCAATGTCCCTAAAGGCTATAACGCTCCACAACAAGTGAGTCTCATCTGAATCGAAGCTTTGCTTGATTGATATTATTTAATTTGATATTTATAAATAATGTAATTAGGTACATATAACGCAAGGTGATTATGATGGAAAGGCTGTTATCATCTCTTGGGTGACTCCTGATGAGCCTGGTTCCAGCACAGTCCATTACGGGCCCGTTCTGGGCAAATACGACTCTGTGGCTCATGGCACTTACTCTAACTACACTTTCTACAAATACAAGTCTGGCTACACTCATCACTGTCTTCTCTCTGCCCTTGAGGTAACATTTGAGTGTGGACATGAAACTATATACTTACTTAAATAGTTAAAAGTGGAGTCTTTATTAATTTGGGAAGATACTAATTAATATTACCTCCTTTGTCTCAGTACGATACAAAATACTATTACAAGATCGAAAGTGGTGAATCTTCTCGGGAGTTTTGGTTTGTTACACCACCACATTTACATCCAGATGCATCTTACAAGTTTGGTATCATAGGTATGTTTTTTACTTGTTGTCTCTCAAATGGATCTGCTGCTGCTGCTGCTGTTTCTTATAAGATTTGCATTGTAGGCGACCTGGGCCAGACATTCAACTCCTTGTCCACACTGGAACACTACATGCGGAGTGGAGCTCAAGCTGTCTTATTTCTTGGAGATCTCTCTTACGCTGACAGATATCAGTATAATGACGTTGGTGTCAGATGGGATACTTGGGGCCGTTTTGTGGAGCGCAGTACTGCTTATCAACCATGGCTCTGGTCTGCTGGCAATCACGAAATCGATTACATGCCATACATGGTTACATATCTTTGCCTCATCTCTTGTACTCTTAGTTGTTGTAACTTGTCACTGTTCAGTTTTGGCTTCTGTCTTTTATCCAACGTTTACAGGGGGAAGTGACACCTTTCAAGAATTACCTTGAGCGTTACACTACGCCATACTTAGCTTCAAAAAGTAGCAATCCTCTATGGTATGCTGTTAGGCGTGCGTCCGCTCATATCATTGTCCTCTCCAGTTATTCTCCTTTTGGTAATGACATCCTCTGTCTTATAAATGAGTAAGACCTTTGTTGTGGTTTCTGTTATGCATAACTCTTTCCGGTTTGTTGTACAGTGAAGTATACCCCGCAGTGGAGATGGCTTAATGAAGAGTTCAAAAGAGTTGACAGGGAGAAAACTCCTTGGCTAATTGTTCTGATGCATGCCCCTATATACAACAGTAACGAAGCACACTTCAAGGAGGGTGAAAGCATGCGAGCGGCTTTTGAGGAATGGTTTGTCGAATACAGAGTGGATGTAATCTTTGCTGGACATGTTCATGCCTACGAGAGATCGGTACTCGCTATCATTTAACATAAAACTCTCCATAGATTTTGTATGCTTAGTGAAATCTTTGTTTTTAAATCATCAGTACCGAGTATCAAATGTGCGTTACAATGTGTCAAGTGGAGATCCTTTCCCGGTTCCAGATACGTCAGCTCCTGTTTATATCACAGTTGGAGACGGAGGAAATCAGGAAGGTCTTGCGGGAAGGTGAGTGACTTGAACAGATTTAACAATGAGCCTTGGAATGTGATAAGGACAAAGCTATTCTTATTACAAATCATCAAAACTAAGACTAGAGCTGAGACTAAGACTTGAGCCGGTGGAATATCTTCAAAGCTGATCCTCTTTTGGTTTCAGGTTTAGGGAACCACAGCCAGACTATTCTGCATTTCGAGAAGCTAGCTACGGCCACTCCACTCTGGACATAAAAAACCGAACACATGCGATATACCACTGGAACCGCAATGATGATGGGAAGAAAGTAGCAACAGATGAGTTTGTGTTATACAACCAGTACTGGTGAGTTTGCTATAGTTCACCTTTATTAAAGCTTTAAGTAACTGCATAGAAGCAGAGCTAAGTGAAAACAAAATGCGCACGCATGCAGGGGAAAGAACCTTAGACGGAGAAAGCTGAAGAAGCATTATATCAAGAGTGTCGTGGTTGATCGGATTGCCAGTTGATTACTTACTAAAGTTGGCAAAGATATTCGTCCAACTCTCTACTCTCTTTTTTCTTTACTACCTAAACCAGATCTTAACTTACTTATATGCTTATGATATATTTGTGCGTATTCATCCATAAAAAACTATGATATTCTAATAACACATACTTTACATAAACTGGCTAAAACATATATGCATTAGTGGGTTTAATTTTGAATATATTCAAGCAAGTCCACATCAAAATACATTTAGAGTATAATTAGAAAACAGATCTACAGATTGCACAACAAGTTTGGTAAAACTGAAAGACAATTTTGTTGGTTGGTGATTCTTGATCGATTATGTCTACCTTTGCTATTTTCCTGTGTTTAGTACCTTAACATGCAAACATAATGTTAAAAAAAAAAAACATGCAAACATAAAAACACTGACGTAAATAGTGTATAAAGGCTTGTACAATTATCTATGGATTACCTATCAGTTGTTTAAAGCTCTTGGCTTAAATTTGATGCTTTCTAGGAATGAAGAATTATCAGTTAAGAGAGGTACTTCTCCAACAACCACATTAATGTTCGTTACACAATAAATTTTGCACTCCCAACCAGTATGTAACCATTAAACAGAAACAAAAACTTTATTTGGTCTATAAGTGTTTCTTCTGAAAGATAAGTACACTTTTTTTTTCCTAAACAAATAATCGAATAAGCAGCTCCCTAAGCACAAGCAGGTACAACAACGTTCGGCATATGCACAAACACAATGGAATATGGAGCTATTGTTATTGGCTCTGTTGAGTTTACATGTATCGGTTCCAGTGGAGGTATGTCACCTGTCGAATTAACCTGCAGTGCATTTCCGTTGAGCAGCATAGTCTGGCTGTGTAAATTTCCATCCTTTGCTGTTAAATGGTACTCTTCTCTTTGGATTTCACCATTAGAAACCCGAGGCAGCTGGGAAGTTGCTACTATCTTCCTGTGTCTTAGACTGAAAGTTTTATTTAGCTCTACTTTGGCCACAACTGTTGTAGTGTTATCAAGGTTCATCAGTAATACTGTGATCCCTTTCTGCATGATGACAACTTTTTAGAGTTATATGAGAGAAGAAATAATGCGTTTTTTTTTTTACATGTTTGGAAACTCTGACTTACCGATTGTCTTGCACAATGGGTGTATGAACGTATCTTCTTTGTTCCAGAATAGCTTGTCAACAATGCCTTTCTTCCCATAAGTCGTCGCCAGATCAGAGCACTGCAATATGACAAGTAGAATAGCCTTGTAGTTTATTCTGGTAACAGACCAAGTTTCATGTTATATTGTTACCTGTAATAGTCAGGATTGGGAGTGAAATTAGTAGTGTTTAGCAGGCCATAGTTTCCTCCGATTAAAGATTGTCTACAATATGTTTTCGTATCATAAACTGATGCCATACCAAGCTGGTCCAGGTACCTACAATATAAGTATCATTATAAAAGTTTTTTGTTTTCTTGAGTAAAAGTGAAGCTATATATGTTTATATTCTTCTGGTATGATGTCCATTTCTTACCAGAAACTATAAACGAAAGCATTAGAGACAAGATTACGCCCACTGTTGTAGGCTCCACCAGCCTCACCAACCCATGCCACAGCCTTGGTTGAGGAGTTGTCGATTATGTTCTTTAGGCTGCGGAACGTTATTGCCTCTTGGTCCAGATATGAAGGGTTTAGAATCTTTTCTACCAGATGCTCGTCCACTCCTAATCCATCAAAACACCGTAGCGTTATTATTCCATTTAGGTGATAAATAATAAGGGAAATGAAGAAGCTGCTTGATGATGTGAAAGCCTTTTACCTGGACCAAGATTGTAGATGTGACGAGTAGTAGCATTGAGAGAGTTTTCAGTTTTGTTCAAATATTCTGTGAACCAAGCAGCGTCAAAGAAACCACCAGGGCCTATCACCAGTGGCATGGGACTCACATCCTCATAGACCCGGTTCACTATGTTTCGCAGAGCTATGGTGTCTGTAGCATACTGGTCTGCTGCAACTCTTGCACCAACGCCACTTCCACACAGCTCATTGCCTATTGAGAAGAAAGCAAAACCAGCTTTAGAGATGTAAAGATATTATTATGTCAGGTGAGGTGACTTACCGAGCTCCCAACCATCGACCGTGTGGTTATTCTGTACTATATATCGGATGAATGATTCAGCATTGGTGTAATCCCAGGCTCCTACGGCTTCACCATTAGGTTGCATGCTCCGCCCAGAGAGTGCATTCAGCCCGAAGATGACTTTAGCTCTGATTCAGATCACACGAGTTTGTAAAAGAGACGAGAGACGAGAGACAGAGAAGGAACACACAGTTGAGAGAAAGAAGATGATGATTACCCTGTTTCACGGAAGAAGTCATTGAGCTGGTTCCATCGGCGCATAGACAGACATCCTTGTGTGTAGCCAAAGAGAAGGGAAGTGTTTTGAGTGAAAGGAAGACAAGGCTGTTTCTGATCTGGGGTCTCATATACCACCAAGTCTTGTAGTGTTCCTCCTATTCTTATTTTCAATGGTGCAAATGCTGTATTTTTTAAAAAAAATATATATCAAAACATTTGACATACACATATATAATTTATCAGGAATGTCTTGTGATTTATTTTTTTTACCTTGGATTGCTTTTTGAAGAATAGTGTTGTTGAGGTCCTGCAAGAAGATCAACATATCCAAGTTACATGGTACATTATGATATTGGATTTCACATTCCATAAATAGTAAAAGATTAATAAATGGAATTTTATAATTTCCACAATATTCTTTTCGTTTTGTCATCTACTCATCTGTTATTTTATTCATTCCATTTCTAAAAGGAAACAATAAAATCAACAGAAAAAGACACCATTTATGTTACCCGGATATATGATCTCCAAACATAAAGCCGGAAGGTTAAACAACCCAAAAAAACATGAAAAAGACCCCACAAATCCACACTTAAAGCTTAGCTCTACTAAATAAAATAAACCTCTAGTGTTTTTTATTTTTGGGAATCATGTTAATGTTTTTTTTTATCTTTGTAAAAGATATGCTACTAAATACGGAGTGCCTAACAAATATTTCAATGCATTGCTGCTATCTGTCACCGACTAGAAATACACGTGAAGTGTTTTTTTTTCTTAAAAAGAAAAATTCACAAGATGGCATTGTTTTCGATGGAGAAACATGAAACCAAAAAAAAAAAAAAAGTAAAAGAGAGAGAGAAAAGGAAACCAGGTTGAGAATCGAAGCATGGCCCCAAGCACAAGTTCCGTAGTCACATTTCTGAGGTGGCCACCAATCCAAAGTGGCGCAGATGAAGTCTTCGTCTATTGTTCCCACGGCGGCTCTTCCGTACACAAACACCGTCCCTTTCTCTTCTAAGGCGGAGCTTACGACGGTTCTGTCTGAAAACTGGAACACCCAGAGAAATAGAACTAGCACCCAGATTTGACGACAACCCATTTTCTCTTCCTTGTTTTTTTTTTAACTTAAGAAAATGGCATCTGCTTTGTTGTTTTTATATATGCAAATGGAAGACAGAGACCATACTAAAAAGTGAAATTATTTCTAAAATGTTTTTCTCTGTCAAAGTTGTTTATTTACTTGCTTTTGTTGTTTGAGTTGTTTACTTGTCCTTTCATAAAGTAATGCATAAAAAGGTGATCTAATTAATAATTTATATTGAGCCAAAAAATAATAAATAATCTACAATCTACCTGCACAACTTTTATGTATTCTTCCTTTTTAAGTTACATTTTTTGCTTACATTCGGTGTGTTTCACCAAACAAACTCTTCAAAAATTCAGACATAAAACAAGAGATAGCCTAACCACCCCACGATAACGATCAATCTGAAATGGATGTTTAACCTGATACCTATTCATGGCCTGCTGCTGGTGTGAGCATGGATCTGTGCTTTACGGTCCAATAGTCGTTTATTGCACCGAATCATACCCAAAAATATCAGGCATTGACCAAATTTATCTGAATTATTATTATTATTATTATTTTTTCAACGGGAGGATATACATAGAGTTGACGTTATCTTATACTCCCTCCGTTTTTTTTTATTTGACGTTCTAGGATTATGCACACAGATTAAGAAACATTTAATTTTTTATCATTTTCCTAAACAAAAACATCATTAATTGTTTACCTAACCACAATTCAACCTAGTAAAATAGAAGCTATAATATCATTGGTCATCTAACATTAATTATTAATAAATTTTACATAGAAAATTGAAAACGTCAAATAATTTGGAACAAAAAATTTCCCCTAAAACGTCAATTATAAAAAAACGGAGGGAGTAGTAGAGATGTAAATTTGGGAAAATCTGCCCCACATAATTTTTTTCTCATTAAAATTCATTTATTTAAATTCCAAAACCTGTTAATTTTAATTAAACCCCATTTAATAAATAATTATACGAAATTAATCATTTAAATTTTGTAAAGCTAAATAAGTCTAAACGGATATTTATTCACAATAAAAACCAATTCAAAGTGTGCGAACAAAACTCATTTTATCATCTCTAATAAGAGGCATTGCAATAATCTTGTTACACTACCATAAACTGTAAGCCAAGGCAACTCAATATAAAAAGGTACCTCAATTGGCATACAACCCAAGGGATAAGTTTTGTCATTTTATCAAAAGAGTCCAGAAGAGGGATGTTTCACCAAACAAACTCTTAATAAAGGCTTTTAAAAGAAAACTCTTAATAAAGTCAAACATAAGAAATAGATAACCTAATCACTCAAGATTACGAATACTCTGAAAGGGGTGTTTACCTGATAATTCGTGGCCTGCTGGTGCGAGCATGCGTCAGTGCTTTAGGGCCCAATAGCCCGAGTAGTTGCACTGAATCAAACCAGAAAATAATATCTGCATCCTCTAAATTTCTTTTGTCATACCTGATGGAGTAGTAGGAAGTTGATTTGGGTAAACCCACTCTATTTAAACCCTCTCCGCTTAAACTCTAAACCTGTTTATTACTTTATTTCAATTAAAAATCTATTTAATAATAAGTCTTAAAAGGATATTTTTTAAAATTGTTAAGCAAAATGAATGTAAATGGAGATTTATCAAAAAATCTTTAACTAACAAAATTCTTTTTAACATCTCTAATTACAAGCGTTAAATGATATATTTTTTTTGAACACTTTTTTTTGGAACGCCAATCATCTCAAGATAGAAGGCATTTCAACTAGCATCACAACTCTATTCAGAACTAACTAATGTTTTTAAAATCGGACCCACAATTGAACCAGAAAAAAATTGGGTCATGGATTAATGTTATTCGACTGAGTTCAATTGGGTTCAACCAAATTCAATTTAATAGTATTTTATAAAATTAGTATACATTTTCTTGAAAAAATAATTATATCAAATAAAATGTTCGATTTAAGAAAACTTTAAAATAACAAACTAA
>CAJHQQ010001792.1:0-82320 GCA_905132885.1 Moricandia moricandioides
ACTCGTACAGCCTTATATTTGTTTCTATAATAGCATTAGTCAAATTTACTTCAGTCCAACTCTATACTTTTAAAAAAAAAATAGAAATTGCTATTTTTTCTCAATAAAGAAAAAGAAATAACAATACTCTGTTTTTTACTTTATAATTAAAGATTGTTATTTTGGAGAAATACATTGAAATAAACTCCACTTCTATTATATAATTTTTCAATTTTAGAAGTAAAAATAACAAAATACATTAATTAGAGATAGTTTATCGACTTTAATCAAAGCTGTTTTTAGTTTTATATATAAATATATATATGCATGTAGATTGCCAAGTCTATCAAGATAAGTATAATGATTGAGCACTTAACTGGTGAACATAAGCCACTGAAATCAAAAGATGGAGATAGAGTGCCCCTTAGGCTTGTATAGCAGTCTTCTCCTTCTTTTGTTAGATGGGTTTCGATTATTTACAAAAACTATATACAATGGTTTCAGTATTCAATACCCCCTCTCAATTTTTAATATTTCGCATCATTTTCTCCTTTCTTCTATTTCATTATTTAATATACATTCAACATTTATATTCTATAATGATTTTATTTAATAAAATTCAACATCATATTTTGTTAATTAATAATCTTTTTCTATATTTAAATTAAATAAACATAATCTCTACTTATAGATCATTTAATATTCGATAATGTCTATCTAGCAGAATTCTCGCTAACCCAAGCGAGCTACCCCTCGAAATAGAATAGGTAAGAATGGTTAATGTTTCATGACATATAACATGTAGAGGACAGGTTTACAAAGCGGGACTTATGGTGGCGGAATCAGGTATGCATTGGCAGACTTCATTAGCTTATGCTACTGCTTTAGATCCTGTACCAGAAAGGTATCTTACAACTATTCCTTTGTAGTCGCAGCTGAGTAAACTGAAATTTAAAAGTTCTTTGATAGCTCTTAATTTTACTTCCTTGCTACTTGTCATTCTATTTCAGTTCTGTTCATTGGTTTGTACACATCTTATTATGTCAAAAGACAAACTGAATCATCTCAAAAACATCCGAGAGACTCATGAGAAGTTATTTTCTTAAATAGGACAATTCTAGAAGAACCATGAAAGGCGTACAAACTCAGGTGATATTTATTTACATGACAATGATAGAAGAACCATTTTGCCACAAACACATCACTTGTTGTAATAACAAAAGCCTTGATCAAACCATGTCATAGAAGTTTGTATATGACCGAAGCTAATAGGCTAGTGGTTTATTAGTGTTATTTATTTTGTGTTTTGTAATAATAATAAACTCTTTGTATCAAATTAATCTCTCTCACTACTCAATCTTCCCTATCTCAATAAACTCTCTGAATCCTACACTACGGCCATTATCTCCTTGCACCATACACAAGCTTCCTCCTCCGCCGTTTCCTAGCTGTAAATCCGCCATGTAACTCCTCACCTCCGTCTTAATCATCTCTTGCACCACCGTCATGAAGTCCCCACTAAATCTTCCCTTATCCTCCTCTTGTTTCCTCACCGGAAAGAGTTCCACCGTGTCTCTTCCTTGACTTGACTCGTTGAACAAACTCAGACAAGTCGCCGGATCTTTCACCGTAGATTCAATCACCACACCACCAGCCCTCGCCGTCGGCTTAAAAACATGCAGAACAGGTCCACTAGATTGCTCGCTGACGTCAGATCCCAATGGACTTCCGGGGCTCATAAACAACCCCGTCGACACAACTCCTCCTCGGCCACCGCTCGCCGTCCGTTTCAGCGGCTGCTCATCCGTTAAACCACCATCATACCCTCCGTTCCCACCGTCGTCCGACGTCCAACCACCGCCGCCGCCGCTGCATTTCCGCTTCAGCGTCGAGTTCCAATGATTCTTGATGGCGTTATCGGTACGACCGTTGAGAAGACGAGCGATAGTGGCCCACTTGTTACCGAACCGGGCGTGCGCGAGCAAGATCGCCTCGTCTTCCTCCGGCGAAAAAGAACGGTGCTCAACCGCCGGAGAAAGCTGGTTGCACCACCGGAGACGGCAAGATTTACCGGAACGTCCAGGGATTGGTTTGCTTATCAGAGACCAGTTTCTTGGTCCGTGCTTTTGCACTAGCGTCTGCAAGAGTTCGTCCTCTTCGGGACTCCATGGACCTTTTATCCGATCCGTTTCTTTTCGGGTCGAACCAGACATCGTCGGATCTTTTTTGTTTGAATTTAGAACGTTTTAAACGTGTTGTCTTTATTTTTGGGAGAAGAAACGATTTTGAGAACATATGTGAGAGAGGAGGGACTATTTATACGAGATGTGATGGTTAGACGGGTCACCGGTCCTACCGGTAAGTTTTCTCGTTATTTAACAGCATATTATTCTTTCAGTTTCAGTTGCTCAAAAAGACAAAAAATTAAGTTTCAAATCTAACTGATTTACACTAATATTTTTCTTGTGACCACTAATATTTTTTTGAAGGGAGTGAAATAAATTAAATTAGAGATAAAGACCAAAATAGAACAAAAAAAAGTTTTTATCCCAAAAATAGAATCCAAAGAGAAAAATGACTAAAATAGACTTTATTAAATGATGTAAATATATATTTATACATTTGGGTTAACTAATCTAAACTTAGGGTTTAGAGTTATGGGGTGGAGGTTTTGGAGTTGAGATTTAAAAATATTAAAAATTTCAAAATAAAAAAAGTCTATTTTGGTCATTTTTTCTTTCAAGGTCTATTTTTGTGACAAAAACTTCAAAAGGAGCTATTTGAGAGATTTGCCCAATAAATTATCTAAAATGTAAAATTTGGATTAAATAAATATAAAATTTGCAAACTAACAATACACTATTTAGTGTTTTTGACAGCTAAAAATTAGAGTTTAAAATATTATGAATTAGGATTTCAAATTTTGAGTTCTAAGGTTTAGTTTAAAGTTAAGAGTAAAATAGTAATTTGAATTTAGAATAATTTGTCAAGTAAACAATTGTGTACTATATATTTTCTTAATTTTGGTATAAAATAGTATAAACTTTTCTTAAAGACTTTTTTAAACAACTCTTAAAGACTAAAGAGTTAATATATATATATATATTTAAAATTAACAATAACGTAAAATGGAACAAATGTTCACGAGTCAAATCTTACTTTCCAAGCACGTTAAAATTTTCAAATTTCCGTAGGAGAATAATTTAATTCTGCGTAACTCTAAACCAGTATAGTTATGTGCGTAATTATGCTTTTGAAGATGCAACGTGAGAAGTCTGATAACATAACGGCTTGTAATAATTGTTACGTATTTGAAGTTCAACTTTTTAAAGATGATTGAAAACACGTCAGCGAATAGCGGTGCGACTGGGAAAGGCGTCTGTATATGACATTAACATCAAAAGAGAATCTTCCAGGAAACGGTTGGGGATTTGGGATACAGCTGTGTTGAGCGTTTTCGTTGCAATCATTTCGTTTTTTTTTCTCAAAAATATTAAACCAATTCAAAGAGAGTGTTGAGTTATGGTGTTAAATGTTAACAGCTTTTGAGGAATCCAAAACCAAGAAAAAAAATGACTTTCTGACTTGTGGAAGCCATAATTATCTAAAAGAAAATTCACATAATTAATTATAAGAAAAGTGTATGTTATTTCGAATATAAAACCAACAACAAAAACTACAAAGTAGGTCGCGATCATAAAACTGATTACTAATAAATAATTCATATTTTTAGCAAAGTATTATTTTTTATTATTTTAAATGAGAGAAGACAAATATAAAACTTAGAGCATTTTCATTCAAAATATTTCAATGGAAATTTTGCTTCTAAAAATGAAAATAAAAAAAGCAAGAAGAGAAAATGAAATGAATCTTTTTGCAAATAAGATATTGTTTTAGATATGGTGGTAACTCTGAGAAACTGCAACCTTTTTGTTAAAATCATATAAATTGAAAAGTTAATAATCAGAATATCTTAACCAGTAACATCTCAACTATTATTTAAAAGGTCAATTTTATGTCGTCTTTTTTCTTTTCCCAGCACTGTCTTAGAAATAAAGTTATCAGCTAAAATAATACTAGTGGAAGTGTGGAACAAGTTAAACCGTACATCAGTCGTGTATCGCGCACAGAACCAAATGCAAATGTTTCGATGCCAGCGGAGCTTCGCGTAAGCTTCCTTCGAACTGTTCTGAAAGAGGTAATAAGCCTCACAGAATCGATCTAAAAAGGATATCCGGCGGGATGTGACCGAACCGATAAAATTGTTTTTCATGATATTTAAGTTTTGAATTTAGGACATTTCTAATGACTTTATAATATTTGTTAAAGAAAATAAAAACTTAGCCAGGGGCACGTGACTCTGTACGGTGCTCTCTCGATCCGTCTTTGTAAGATTATGTCCAATTAGTGAAGCCAAATTGTAAATTTATGTGAGGCTAACATAAGGTGGATCTCTGGAAGGTCGACGAGTCGGGTACAGAGGAAGCATTGGATTGAGTCAGCGTTTGGGGTTTGTTGGTATCCTTTGACGAGGTGGAGGTGCATGGCTTTGTTGGAGGAAACCCGTCTTTCTCTGGTAGTTGGTTGATCAAGAGGTGTCTGGAAGCTATGGTTGCAGGCCCTCATTGTGGATTGCCAATTCACTTGCAAGCTGCAAAACTCTTGTTTGATGCTTCTCGGGATGTCCTGTCTGAGAACATGCGTCGGTTTGGTGTTGATGCAATTACTCATGTTTTATCACTCCTATCCTAAGGTATCAATTGCACTGTGGACTTTTAATGGTGTAGAACTAGTTTTGTATCTTGTTTTTAGTGGTAGAATTTAGAAGTGTAAGAGACGGATCATTAGAGCAGGATTAACCGGGATCTCTTAAGGTGAGGTTCTTAGCTTTTCTAAGAAACGTTTCTTAGCTTTTAACTAAGAAAACTTAAGAACCGTCTCTTAAATAAGAACCATAAGAGACGTCTCTTAACGGGAAAAATATATAAAAAAAAAAAATTAAAAAGACAAATTTTACGTTAAGAACCCCACCTTAAGAGACCCGGATTAATCATGGCCTAATCGTAGGATGATCTCGATCTCATGTGGTTGGAAGGGTATAAGAATGTTCGATTGGATAGCGTAAGAAACATTGAAGTGTTGATAGACGATATTATATCACTCCATGTCTATGTAGTGTAATTCATATGAGGTTTTATTCTTGTATTTTATTTGTTAGTTAATGAAAAGTTCATGTTGAAAAAAAAAGACAAGACAATGTCACTAATGGAGATACGGTAAGAGATTTTCCTTACTGGTCCATCGCATCTACTACCAAATTATATCTTCCTATAATTTCGCTATCCTATTTCCTAACTACTAATTATTCCCCGATTTTAATTATTAGTTGTATTTTCGTCAAATACTAATGTCTTTGACCTAGTAACATGTACTAGTAATAAGTCTTCGGTGTACTTGGTGTACTTGTATATCTTATTTACTCTTTCCGTTTCACATTAAATGTCCTTTTAGAAAAAATTTTTGTTACAAAACAAGTATTGTTTTCAATTTTCGATGTATAATTTATTAATTTTATATTATAATTTATTTTTTATTGGTTAAAATATGGTTAATTGTATAAGTAATTATGTTTTGTATAAAAAATATGTAAAATTAATTATTTTCTTAATCTTTATGAAAAAACTAAAATGTCACTAATAATGAAGAAGATGGAGTAATAAGTTTGCATTCGCTCACGTGAGATTTGGATAACGACTCTCACTCTCTTCTTGATACCCTACACGTTTTCTGAAAAAAACTTACGTAATGGTGTGTGTATATATGAAAAAGTTTTAGGTGTATGGCAAAAAATATTGTACTACAAAAGGGACGACCCACCCATCATGTAAAAATATTCATACAGAGATTGGATAATTGCGAAGGAAAATGAGACAAACGAGTAATGACAATATCATATATCTTGTTAAGTTGTTATGACGACGTAGATAGATGATGCATTTTGCATTGTATTATTCAGTAGTACGCACTTCAAAATATTCTACTTTTCGATTTTCATAAAATACGAAATACGGATTTTGAAGGGGAATGTATAGTGACTCAGTTATATCGTATCACGAGTAAGGAAATATTCCGTTTGATCTAGTAAAAGTTCCCATTATATATATATGCTTTTTGTCCAAAGAAAAGCATGTGACGATCTCTCGTTTCCTTGTCTCGAGATGGCTTCTTAACTTTCTAAAGTTTGTTATCAGGTTCAGTGTATGTATCCCCAAAGCCAGAGATTCATGTAACGATACTGTCTACAATATTTTGTTATCAGATACCTAACAGATATTGATCCAATTCAACTAAGACAAAACTATATATTGAGGCATTAACCGTACAGGTGAAACGGTTAAAAGTCAAGAGACAGCTCATTCATGTAGTTGCACTTCGCAACTAAAAGCAGGTTGCTCGAGATAGATGAGATTTTGTTTTCAAATATCCATCATCAGTAAGAAAAAAATCATGTCATCCTAAAGTTCAGATTTATAGAATAATTACTGTCTATTCTTATTTGAACTAATCTTTAGACGTAAAATGTTTATTTTTAAGCTCTCTAATAAAGATCAGTATGTATCATATGTAATTGCGTATTATAAATTTTGTGTTATTATGTGTGATTAAATTTGTGTTTTAATTAAAAATCCAGTTTGTCTTAAACATTACACTATAATTAAAAATATGCTTATAGGTTTTTGGTTAATTTAAATTAAGTTGATATTTTAACCGTTTTTAAAGTTCTCAGTTATTATTAATTACAGTTTTAAATAATATGTATAATTTAATGTGTATCATATTCTTTTTTAAAAAAGGTTTTCATAAAATGTGTATCGTATTCTTATAAATATAAATATAATTAAAGGTTATAATTATGCATGTTTTTCTAATTTTTATGTTCATCCGCGTATTACACGTTCTAATCTGGTTGATGATATAGTTTGCATTAGATATAAGAGATGATGCTAAAGTTTTATATTGTGATGAGAAGAAACAATTAACGAACAGTTCAAGAAAAAAAACAGGCAATTAAAGAAACACTAGTAACATGCCTAAGTCTTTTTTTAGAACATTTCCAATTTATTTTTGTATTTGTCTATATAATAGCATTTATAATCAAAATTAATCTAATTCATCTCTGTTTGTTCTTCTAAAATAAATATTACTATTTTTCTCTATGTTTAAGGGAAAAAGTAAAAAAAAATCTTTATATTTTAAAAATGCTATTTTAGACGAATGTATAGGAGTAAATATTAATGTATTTATTTATTTCCTTAAAATCTAGACTATGCATAACCCCATAAAGAAATAAAGTGTGCAAATGAAATATTAAATGTCTTATGTTATGTTGAAAACTTTACATTTCCCTCGTTTTCATAAAAATATTATTTTAACACTTTTTCTTGTTAAATAAAAGTGTTATTTTAAAATTTTAGTAAAATTATACTTATTTTTAATTAAATATTAATTGTAAAATATATTGATCATATAAATAATTTTATTTATTTAAAATATAATTGATTAAAAAATGTTGTGAGGTTGGTAAACAGCTGAGCTGGTCCAAGACTGGTAATGGGCTTCGTGTTGGGCTTAGTACATGTGACAAGTATTAAGCTGAGGAATTAGTTGGGCTTCGAAGAAGCCCACACGAGCTGGGTATAATAAAGAAAGGAGTAGAGGATTAATACCTGGGCGTAACGGTTTTTAACGTCTTCTTCTTCTTCCTTTCTTGATATAAACTCATGTATAGGCGAGTCAGCCATTGTTGTGTTAGGAGCTCGAAAAAACACTCTGAGAGTAGTGGATTACCAGGTGCCGATCCTGAAGGAGATGTACCCAGAGATTGAAGGGGAACTCTAAAACGTCTCGATGTGTCTTTACTTTACTTTTCACATATCGTGTTCTCAAGTAGAAAGTGGAGTCGCGATCTGCGATCGAACAAGAAACACGAGAGAATCAGTTCGTAAACAAACTCAACGAGATATCGAGAGAATCTTCTACAAGTGGTATCAAAGCCGTGGTTAGAAGATTCAGGCGATCAAAAGAAAAAGAGAACTTGCTGGTTCCACAGAGAGGAGGAGTTAATACAGCTCGGATTTGATCATCACGATCAACTTCGAAAGGAAACAAGATGGATCCAACACGAGGAAAGTTCGAGATAGAAAAGTTCGATGGGAAAGGGGACTTTGGACTCTGGAAGTTCAAGATGATGGCTCAACTTGAGATTCAAGGTCTACTATCAGTCCTACAAGAAGGTTACACAGGATCTACGTCGAAGGGTGACTTAGGGAAGCAAGAAGAAGAGAGCACAGAGGTAAAGAAAGATCCAAAACAGGCTGAAAAGGATCTATGTGTGAGGAGTTTGTTCAGTATCAGTCTCAGTGACGTGATCTTGCGTAAGATCATGAATGAGACTACAGCTCTAGGTATGTGGAAAGCACTGGAGAGAGACTATCAAACAAAGTCTCTTCCAAATAGGATCTACCTCAAGAAGAAGTTCTCATGCTACAAAATGGAGGAGGACAAACCAATGGAGGAAAACTTTGATACATTCTTGAAGCTTGTAGCTGACTTAGCAAGTATTAAAATCGACATATCAGATGAAGATCAGGCCATTCAACTTCTGTCAGGGTTACCATCTGCGTATGAACCGCTTGTTCACACTCTTCAGTACGGCACTGGGAAGGACACTCTCACGGTAAACGAGGTTATCACAACAGCTTATTCGAAGGAGGTCGAGTTGAAACAGAAGGGTCTAACCGTGAGGGGAAAGCAGTCAGAAGGATTGTATACAGAGTCAAGGGGAAGGTCATCGTCAAGAAATGACACAGGAGGCAACAAGTTCTGGAACAACAAGAATAAAGGAAGAACTAGATCAAAGTCTAGAGGAAAAACAAGTGGCAAACAGGACAAAACCTGTTGGGTATGTGGAAGCGAGGAACATTGGAATAGAGATTGTCCAGAGAGAAAGAAAACGTCACAGTATGAAAGATCAAGCAGCTCAGCAAATGTGGTGGCAAAATTACCAGGACCACTCGTTCTCACTGCAAGTTTAACAGCTTCTAGTGAAGAATGGGTCCTGGATTCAGGCTGTACATTCCACATCACACCACGAAAGGATCTTCTGTCAGACTTCGTAGAGTTCGAAGGAAATAAAGTTATGATGGGGAACAACTCATTCTGTATGGTGAAAGGAATGGGAAAGATTACCATCGATAACTTTAACGGCACAACGGTGGTGTTGAGTGAAGTTCGATACATGCCAAAAATGGGAAAGAATTTGATATCCTACAGACAACTCGAGAAGTCAGGGTGCACATACAGTGGAAGAGACTACGGAGTGGAATTCTACAGAGGGAACAAACGAGTCTTGACAGGGAAGTACAACAATGGGCTCTATTATCTTCAGGGTACAGTAAGGAATCCGGAAGCAAACACAGCAAGAGGAAACCTAGATAATACAAGGAGATGGCATATGCGTCTCGCAAATATGAACATTCGTTCAATGGAGACACTGGTGAGGAAGGGCCTGCTAAGGAAAGAGGAAGTAGGGAGACTGGAATTCTGCGAGGGATGTGCTATGGGAAAGGCACACAAACAAAAATTTCCTAAGGCAAAGCACACAATAAAAGGATTATTGGACTACATCCATTCAGATCTTTGGGGATCACCAAACACAGTCTCGAGCTTATCAGGGGCTCACTATTTCTTAACCTTTACCGATGATTACTCCAAAAAGGTTTGGATATTTTTCTTGAAAACTAAAGATGAAGCATTCTCCTGTTTTGCAGATTGGAAAACACTTGTGGAAAATCAAACGGGAAGGAAAGTGAAATGCCTCAGAACCGACAACGGTCTGGAATTCTGCAACTGGAAGTTCGACCAACTTTGTAGAGAATCGGGAATAAAGAGACACACGACGTGCTCTTACACACCACAGCAGAATGGGGTCTCAGAGAGGATGAACAGAACGATCATGGATAAAGTAAGAGCTATGCTTCAGGAAACAGGGTTAGATGGAAGCTACTGGGCAGAAGCAGCCTCAACAGCAGTTTACTTGATCAATAGATCACCAAATGCATCTATAAAGTTCGAAATTCCTGAAGCAAGGTGGACAGGATATGACCCGGAATATGGACATCTTAGGAGTTTTGGGTGCATAGCATATGTTCATCAAGTTCGAGAGAAAACAAGTCCTAGGGCAGCCAAAGGAATCTTCCTAGGATATGCAGAAGGCACCAAGGGATACAGAGTATGGTTGACTGAAGAAAGAAAACTGGTAATCAGCAAAGACGTGGGGTTTAACGAAGAAAAGTTCTACAAAGACCTCAAAGAAGACAAAGAAACTAAGACGGAAAACTCAATGGATCGATTTGCTAAGAAGAAAGTCACATTCAGGAGTATACTTGAAGACATTTGTGAAGGAAAAAGCTCAAATTCGGGTGGAGATTCTATGGAATCTCAACATCAAGCACAGGGAACTATGATAGGAACTTCGGACACCACAGGGAACGAGCAAGGATCAGAAACGGACACTGTGACCAAAGAACCAGAAGACTTGGGAACATATATGTTAGCAAGGGATAGAGTAAGAAGAACCACGAAGCCACCATCTAAGTTTGAAGATGCAGACTTCTTGGCATACGCATTGGCTAGCTCAGAAGACATTGAGGTTGAAGAGCCAAAGAGCTATAAGGAAGCAATGCGTAGTAAAGACAGAAAGTTATGGATATGAGCTTCGGATGAAGAGATGGAATCCCTGGAAAAGAATGAGACATGGGAATACGTTGAGAGGCCTAAGGGACACAAGGTCATAGGAAACAAGTGGGTTTATAAACTGAAGCCGGGAATACCAGGGCAAGATCAGCCACCGAGATATAAGGGGAGGTTGGTGGCAAAGGGCTATGCGCAAATAGAGGGAATAGACTATAACGAAGTGTTTGCACATGTCGTCAAGCACGTATCCATACGTCTACTCTTGGCAGCAGTGGCACACTATGATTTGGAATTAGAATAGTTGGACGTGAAAACAGCTTTTCTCCATGGGATTCTCAAAGAAAGAGTTTACATGGAACAACCAGAGGGATACGTGTTGAAAGGAAAGGAAAAGATGGTATGTCTATTAAAGAAGTCTCTCTACGGGCTAAAACAGTCCCCGAGAGAATGGAATCACCGTTTTCATTCATTCATGGTGGAGCAGCGTTACGAACGGAGTGAGTATGATCCGTGCGTTTACATGAAGGGAAGAGATGTAAATGACATGGTCTACCTATTGCTTTATGTGGATGACATGTTAATAGCATCGAAGAACTTGAATGTGGTTCAAACACTTAAGGATCAGCTAAGCCAAGAGTTTGAAATGAAGGACCTGGGTTCAGCTAGAAGGATCCTAGGCATGGATATTAAACGAGACAGATCAAAGGGAACACTGATCTTATCTCAAAACGAGTACTTGGCCAAAGTTTTGAAGACATTTGGAATGGAGGATTGTAAAGCGGTGAGTACACCCCTAGGATCACAGTTCAAGTTACAAAGCCTAACTAACCCGGAGGAAGATCAGCAAGCAAGAGCCATGGAAAACATACCTTACACAAGCGCAGTGGGTAGTCTGATGTACGCCATGGTAGGGTCGAGGCCTGACCTTGCATATGCAGTTGGAGTAGTTTGCAGGTTCATGAGCAAGCCTGGCACAGAACATTGGTCAGCAGTAAAGTGGGTTATGAGATATGTGAAAGGAGCTCTGAGGGTAAACTTAACTTTCAGCAGAGGAGAAGACTTCAAGGTGAGAGGCTACTGTGATTCAGACTACGCGTCAGACCTGGATAGGAGTAGGTCAATCACTGGTTACGTTTTCACTGTGGGTAGCAACACCGTTAGCTGGAGATAATCACTACAAAAGGTGGTAGTTTTATCAACTACTGAACCAGAATATATGGCACTGTCAGATTCAATCAAGGAAGGTCTATGGCTAAAGGGGATATGTGAAGAGATGAAACTATGCAATGGTATGGTGGAGGTTTATTGCGATTCACAGAGTGCAATTTACTTAGCCAAGAATTTCGTATACAGAGAGAAGACAAAACACATCAAAACAAAGTATAACTTCATCAGAGAAGTGATTGCAGATGGTGAGATTGAAGTGATGAAGATACATACGTCAGTAAATCCGGCAGATATGTTGACAAAAACTTTACCTGGAGAGAAGTTCGAGGGATGCTTAGCGAAGCTAGGCGTCAAGGAAACTTAGTAAATCTTCGGTGCGGTCGTCTTTGGAACTGAGAAGACGATGGAGAGGTTCGTGGGTCTCGGAAGTCAGAAGAGGCAGAGGTGAAGGAAGAGGGTTCGAAGTGAGGACAAAAGAACCCGGTGGAAGACCAGGATCGGCAACCACTACAAGAAAACTCGTCCAATACTAGGACGGGTATTCCTCGTAATTTCCTAGTAAATGACCCTTTACTAGGAAGTTACGAGGAAACTCGTTTCCTCGAAACATGTTCATCGTAAAGCCTATTTCCTCGTAAGGTCGTAGCTAATTTACGAGGAAACATTTCCTCGTAAAGGCGTAGGTATGTTTTCCTCGTAAGTTCCTCGTAGGATTTCCTAGTAAGATCGTAGTATTAGTTTCCTCGTAAGGTCGTAGTAAAGACTTACGAGGAACTTACTAGAACCTTTTACGAGGATTTTACTTGGAACCTTTACGAGTATTTTGCTTCGAAATGTTTTTTTCCCTATTAAAAAAAATTAATTATAAATATAATTATTTTATTTTTTTTAAATTAAAAAAAAATCAAATTATAAATAAAACTAAAAAACAAACTATTTTATAAATAACTAAATAATATACAGAAAGTTTTAAAATTCATAATATACAATTAAAAATAAAAAAAAAACTAGGGATGGTGGTCGTGAAATTGCTGAACGAAGTCGTCCTGGCTCGGGAAATCCTCTCCATAGTTGGTGGCCGGCTGTGACTGTGATGGTGGATGCTGTTGGGTTGGAATCCCTCCGCGTTCCCGTCTCTGACGCAACATCTCCTCCAAATGCAGGTTTCCAACCGCCATAATCTCGAGGACATCGGTGAGAGAAGTGACATGCTCGGTGAGCGAAAACAACGTCCTCCTACCGGCAGCCTTAGCAAGCTTTCTCTATCTAGGCATCTATATTTTAAAAAAAAAAATCGATACATTAATTCCCCGTATAATTTAAAAAAACACTAAATAAAAGTAAACCACCTAATCTAAATTCCCTAAACTAACCACCTAATCTAAATTCCCTAATCTAATCACCTAACTACGAAGTAGAGAGTACCTTTAGAGGATTTAGAGAGAAGGTTACTAGCAAATGAGAAACTGGATTGCTCGAGTATATATAAGGAATTTGGTTTCCTCGTAAAGCCCTAGTAATTTTACTAGGACCTTACGAGGAAATAGATATGCCCGTGTTTCTATTTCCTCGTAAGGTCCTCGTAAGGCATTTACTAGGCCTTTACGAGGAAACTAGCTTACTAGGAAGTAGTTATGCCCACGTTTGTTTCCTCGTAAAGCCCTAGTAAACCTTACTAGGACCTTACGAGGAAACAGCTATGCCCGTGTTTTCTATTACTACGGTTTTACGAGGAAAGGGTTTATAAATCCCTAAACTCGAAACCCCAAACCCCAAACCACAACTTCCTTAACTTATAACCTCTTCTACCACCAAACTCCTAACCTCTTCTACACATAAACCCCAAACCTCAAATGCAAATTGATTTTGTGATTAAACAAACTTAAAACATATATAATCCAAATTCATTTTTGTGATTAAACAAACTTATAAACATACATAATTCATTCGGATACATTATCGTCATCTGTTGAAACATCATCATTTTCTAAAAACTCGTCGTCTACACCTTCGTCCGTTGAGTGATCAGGAACATCTTCGTATTCACGATTATGCGGATCAATGAGTAAGAACTCATCAATTTTTGCTTCAGCTACCTCGATCTCATTGGTGTTTTCTTCTTGTAATGGTGGTTCATCTCCAGCGATTATTCGTCCTCGAGGTGTAACTTTGATAACAGCTAACCAGTTTATTCCCGAGGTATTTATAGGAATTTTCGAATCTGAGAATTTACTAGGAAATTGCTAGGAAAAGTAAGTACAAAACACGTTTTTGATTTAAATTCGATATTTTCTATCCATTTCCTCTTAATTTCGTAGTAACAAAACATTTCCTCCTAATTTCGTAGTAAACTATTACTAGGACTTTACGAGGAGAGAGGTTACTATGAGTTTACGAGGAAAATGACATTTTCCTCGTAATAGCCACGTAAGGTTACTTCGATTTTACGAGGAAACCTTTTTCTTGTAAGGTTACGAGCACTTTACGAGGAAAACTGGTTTCCTCGTAAAATCGAAGTAAACTCGTAGTAATTTTACGAGGAATTATTTTCCTAGTAAATTTTCCTAGTAAAAGCTTAGTTTTCTTGTAGTGAACAAGTTGATGACAGTTGTGGTTGGAAGAACTCTCAAGCTTAGACAAGTTTTCCAAGGTGGAGATTGTGAGGTTGGTAAACAGCTGAGCTGGTCCAAAACTGGTAATGGGCTTCGTGTTAGGCTTAGTACCTGTGACAAGTATTAAGCTGACGAATTAGTTGGGCTTCGAAGAAGCCCACACGAGTTGGGTATAATAAAGAAAGGAGTAGAGGATTAATACCTGGGCGTAACGGTTTTTAACGTCTTCTTCTTCTTCCTTTCTTGATATAAACTCCTGTAAAGGCGAGTCAGCCATTGTTGTGTTAGGAGCTCGAAAAAACACTCTGAGAGTAGTGGATTACCAGGTGCCGATCCTGAAGGAGATGTACCCGGAGATTGAAGGGGAACTCTAAAACGTCTCGTTGTGTCTTTACTTTACTTTTCACATATCGTGTTCTCAAGTAGAAAGTGGAGTCGCGATCTGCGATCGAACAAGAAACACGAGAGAATCAGTTCGTAAACAAACTCAACGAGATATCGAGAGAATCAGTTCGTAAACAAACTCAACGAGATATCGAGAGAATCTTCTACAAATGTAATAATATAAATATAAATAATTTGAATTTTTTTAGTCTGTGAAACCGAAGAAAATATTAAATAAGCCTTTGAAATTTGAAAGGAAGTTAGAACCTAAATACCTAACCAGCATTTGTAATAATGGGGAATAAATTATAGTCATAAATTAAATTGTAGTAAGTCTAGAACCAAGGGTTGGCTAAAGAAAATTCTCTAATAATAAATCCTATAAAAGTCGCTAATAATTGAGGCAGTTTCGTCAAGGTGGTGGTGGAGCCATGAGCTTCTTGGCCTCTCTTATGAGGTCGTCCGTCCATTTTTTCTTACAACAAACGATTATGTTAATCTAAATATTTAAAGGGCTTGAGAAGATTCAATTAGAAGTACATTCAACGGCAATGAAAATTACTACAATGAAAAGAAAGATTTGTTTATGGAGTAAACGGACCCAAAGAGACGCTTCAATTAATACTTAAAAACTAATGTTTAAAAGAACAATTAATAGTCAAATAAAGCAATGTTGATGCACCCAAAGGAAGAGGTTGTAATGTTGACTGGAAATAATTTTTAGTGAAGAGTTCTAGAACCATAGGCAGGATCCAAAGTAAAAAGACTTTTCTTGATTTGAATCTGAAGATCAAGTGTGGAAGACCTGAAAGCTTCCCATTGAGAAGCTACATTTAGCTAAACAGTCCTTTAAACGAGCAGCTCTAACTCCAATGATGCTCTCTAAAGATATTAGGTGAAGCCTTATGTTATTCGATGATAAAGATGCTGATGCTGCATATATATGTCGGATATGAAGACGTAGGCAATGGAGAAGTTCTTGAGCATAAAGGTAAGAGACCTTGAGATCGATATGATAACTGAAACTGAGATTTGGGTTCAAGCCCACATTGAAGAGCATGTTATTCACATCTAACTTTACCACTCCAAACAGCTTTATAAATATTCACTTTTCATCAGTTTTATCTACACCATGTTGAAAATTTCATGTAAATCTTACTTCTATTAAACTATATAATTATTTAATAAATTGTCTTATCCAATATTCAAAATCCGGACTTCACATTGTACGAAACATTAATGAACTCTTATTGAAATCACTAGATTAACTCTTTAATTAAATCATAAATATATTCCTGTGAAATGGTCAAATCTGGGTTAACTACAAACAGAAAAAGAATTACTAATATTTAGAGGAGTCAATGAGAGTTGTTAAGCATTGTTATTGAAAAATAAATTCAGGAGTATTTCACCAATATAATGACAATATTTTTAATTTATGTAATTAAATTTAAAATTATAAAAACAAAAAGATAGTTTTGAAATGAAAAACTCAAAGAAAAATTAAACGACTCTTGAAACACTTGCCTTTGTTTCAATGTCTCATACATTTTTTATAATTTTAAATTTAATTACATAAACTATAATATATTAAAAATATTGTCATTATATTGGTGAAATACTCATGAAATCCTTTATATTATTTTCGTTTTTTGCTAGTGAAATAATCACTGAGATATATCAGAATGACAATGCCCTTAAGAGCATGATTAACCGGGGTCTCTTAAGATGGGGTTCTTAGATTTTTTAAGAGACGTATCTTAGCTTTTAACTAAAAAAACCTAAGAACCGTCTCTTAAATAAGAACCATAAGAGCTGTCTCTTAGCGGGAAAATGCAAAAAAAGAATAAAAAAATTTAAAAAGATAAATTTTACGTTAAGAACTCCACCTTAAGAGACCCGGGTTAATCATGGCCTAAGGAGTTACGGCACACGTTGAGATCACATTAATACATTTAAAAGCGAGAAGATAGAACCATAAGAAACGGTTCAAGTAACCGGAAAGATGAAATCAAAATCAAAAGAAAAAGAGAATAGGGTTTGGGTCATACAATTTAGCCCGGAAAAAGTGAACCGACAATTATGAACTAGATAAATTTGACGGTGGAAAGAGAAACCATAAAAAAATATAGTTAGAGAAAAAAGGTAGAGACGTCAGAGAACAGCCGATGAAAATACCTAAAAACGGTGACCGATACTCAGAGATGTAGGATTCTATTTAGTGGGACGCTCTCGGGATATGGGTTGAGCGAAATTTCGGATTTGAATAATTTTGTTCGAACCGGTCTTGTATCGAAACTATTATTTCCGTTTTCGGGTCATTGGTACAAAATTTAATTAAAAGAAGAAAAAAGAGATCCAATTTTGACCTTTAAAAAGTTGTTCATGGAAAAAAAATTATAGACAACAAATAGTATGTGTGTGAGAAGTGATTGTCATCATAAATATTAACTAGATTTTGATCCGCGCAACCGCACGGTTGTTTGATTTCATTTATATATATTTTAATATATTTATTTTACATTATTAGTGACATATATTTTTGACTTAATCATATATTTAAAATTTTACATAAATATTTCAAAGAAAATAATTTTATAGATTAAATGTCATAATTAATCACTTGTTTAAAACCGTCACATTTATTTATCGATTCTTATTATATATTTGTCTTATTAAATTTACATTTGACTAAGCAACATATTTTAAAAAAATATGTTTATTTACGTGCACTTCAAAGTTCTAAATTATCTTTTAACATTTTTATGTGTATTTATTTTACATAAAATACTCTTGTATATACAAAAGTTTAAAATATTTAATTTGTATACATATATAATATAGTATAATGTATTAACCCTTTTTCCTAATATATTATATTTTTAAACATAAATATTTATATTTTTGAATATATATATATATATTAATATATCATTTTAATATAATTTTATCATATTTGGTTCAATATAATAACTTTTAAATATGATAGAATTTTTGTTTGCATTTAAAAAACGATAATTGAATATATATATATATATATATACATATATTAATAAAATATTTATTATTAATTAAGAAACTAGTGATATTTACATAAAATTTAAAAATTGAGGTCTGTTAGAAATTTTTTTAGAATATATATTATTTAAAATGAAAAAAAATATGATTAAAGTAGTTATACATATTTTATATTATTAGTTTAAAGAAATACATTTGTAAATTTCTAAAGGAAAGTCCAACTAAAAGAATTACACAAAAAAAAAGCCATAAATTCTATTTTAATAGCTTAGATTACTAATTTAGAATAACTATATTAATATTTTCAGGAAAAAAAACTATAATCTATATATAATAGTATTATGTTTCTAAAACATTTTCTATGAATTGAACAAGACGAGAAAAAATAAAAATGAGCCCATAGTTAAAGAAGAACCAGGTAGCATTCATCTTATTGTATTCCTGAACCTTCAAAATAATTTTAGCTATGAGAAGATTCTAAACCGAAAATATGAAAAAGAGTTAACTAATATATGAAGACGTATGTCAATCTATTTATTACCAATTACTTGTATACTGGAGAAAAATTTATATAGTATCAAAGGGAACCCATATCCTCAATATTGAGAAAGCCACCTTGTTAACATGCGGGTCAATTGAACATCTATATTATTAAACTGAAATACCTTATGATATTGCTTGAAAACATAAATAACAATATAAATGAGAATTGTTTAGATATATGGATAGCAACATAAAAAAACTTCATTTTATTTACAAACTTAGCTTTTACATTTATAATAAATTAAATACTTTTTTTATATTTTTTTATTTACAGATTCTGTCACTCCATTTACAATAAAGTTAAATTAAATAATAACAATTCCAAAGCTTAGCTAACCAAATCGATATTTATATATTGACCATTAAAAAGTTTTAGTATATTATTTCATTTCAAAATAAATTAACAAAAAAACAAGTTAATATATAAATAATACAATTACATCAAATTGCATCAAGTTATACATTTTAAATATAATATTATGTACAAATACAAAAATTATTATCAACATCTATATTATAATATATATATTCTACTCTATATGTAAATTACAAAACATAAAAAAATATACACGAGACTTTTTATAAAACCAACGATTTATAAGTTTACGTTGAACACAAGTTAAATCAAACATCCACGCAAGGGTGCGGATCAAGTTCTAGTGTGAATTTAAGGAAAAAAACGAATATTACATGTATATTTCTTTGATAACATGGAAAATAGTATAAAATTTAGTTAACTGACCCCCATAATATATGTTGATTATAAATTGACCCACCTAAAAAATTTCTTAGTTCTACCAGTACCACTGTTTACCCTAACCAATTAATCCGGTCTAAAAACAATTTCGCCAAGATAGCTAAAAAATAGAATTACCTCGGAAAGAGTATATAATGGATTCTAACGAAACTAATAGTTATACGCTGAACTTGAGAGACGATATTGTAGAGAATATCCCACTCTTAAAATATAAAATGAACTTAACTAATGTATAAAGAGTTTTGGTCAATCTACTTACCACTAAATAATTTTAAGTTGGAAATCCAAAAAGTTTGATATCTATAAACAAAAAAATCAAAATAAACATTACCAATTTTCACAAAATATTATACTAATTAAAACATAATACATGAAAATGTATATGCAGTCATAAACACAAATATCAGTTTCCGATGTAGTTGTTGCCTAAAGTTGTATTTCTTATATATTAATAAAAAAACATTATAACTTATGAGTTATGTCATGTGAGATTACTATAATGATTTTTTAGATTTTTTTAAAGAAATAGATTGGTTTATCTAAAAATATATTTAAAAAACTATTATTTATTTTACTAAAATAAAAACCATCGAATTTTCTAATATGATAAATATATGTATGACAATCAATAATTTAAATAATAAAGATTTAACAAATTTTATATCATCTATCCTTTTTTATTTATTTGATATTAAAATAAAATAAATTACAATCACATTAACTATATAAATAAAAAATTATTTATTTTCTTATATATTATATTTTGAATTTTTGAAAATGACTATAGATTATTAAAACTATTAAAAATTCAAATTGAAAATTCTGTGATCTACAGTTTAAAATTTTTGTCATAACAAAGATACAAATGATCATAAACCAATATAAGGAGTCTCATTTAATCATATTCAGATTAAAAATAATATTTATTTTAATATTTTAACTAAAATATATAAATATTTTAATATCAAAATTATAGAAATATGTATCATACTTGAGTTAACAAAAATTGATTTTTTACTATTATCATTTGATCAAAATATTAAAATATATTATACATATCTTTTTTTATTATTTAAAGTACTTTTAAAAATTATTTATTTAACAAATATTTTTAAAATATTTCACTCTACGCACCACATGGATTACTACAAGTTACATACTATAATATATCTCATCAACCACTAATATACAACCGTGAATCTAAGGGCATCCATGTGTGAAAGAACCAGCCTATATTTTATGTTCGCGGTTTTTTTTTTTGTGAATTAGAGAGTTTGTTATTATGATATTGGATTATGATGATCACTGATTTACAATTTCTGTAACTGTACTTATATTATAAACTATTACTTTTGAAAATATAATATATAAATAAAATTAGTTTCCAATTTTTTTGGTAAAACCTTGTAAAAAGAACCTAAAAGAATCAGTTCAAAAAAAAACTTAAAAAGAACCTGTTTACAAGGACAAAGTTGAAGACTAAAATCTTTATCAAAAAAAATCTTTATGATTCACATTTGTATGCAGCCTCTCACGTGTTTATGAATTTAATATATTTGACTAACGAGCTTTCAACGTAAGACTAGGATTAGAATTTAGTGGGAAATAAATAAATAATACTCCCTCCGTTTCATTATAAGTGTCACTTTAGGTTTTTGCACACGGATTAAGAAAACAATTAATTTTACATATTTTCTATATAAAAACACAATTACCTATACACCTAACCATATTTCAACCAATAGAAAAATAAACTGCAGCATAAAATTAATAAATTTTGCATCGAAAGTCGAAAACGACACTTATTTTGTAACAAAAAAAATTCTCTAAAACGACACTTAATATGAAACGGAGGGAGTAGCTAATAGCTAGAATTCTTCTCTGTATTCTTTTTATAAATGACAATGGAGTGTCGGACAAACAGCCCAACCCAACAAGTGGAATCGACATATGTAACTTTTTAATCACGGGATTAAATCCCTTAATCCAATGTCCTAATTGGTATTTAATTTTGATTATTTCGATGCAAACATATTGTCATATCTTGATCACGTGCCTCTACCAGTTAAGACATTTTATAGTATATGGAGTAACCGATCAATATATACGAAAAATTCCAAAGAGATTGATTAACTGTAGTTCACGAAACTGGTGAATTTATTACAGCGCGAAGAGAATATAAGGAACAAGATCCTGTTTCTCGGCAACAAGTAACGTTTGAGTTCAGACACTTTGCTTCTTACTTCAAATTACCACTCGTACATGGGCAGGTTCCTACTTTCTAGTTTCCTTGTGTACAAGACTACAACCAGTCCAGTCCAGATATAAATTATTTGGTTACAAACTCCATTTCATATGTCAAAAATATTTTAAAGTAATTTTATCTGATAATAATTTTAAATGGGATTTTTCTAAATAATTAGAAGATTTTGTACTTAAACTTGTATATTCTTTAAATTCAAAACCAAAACATGTAATATTGTCTCATCTCATATGTGATTTGATTTAAGCTTTATCATATATGAAAACTTACAAAATAATTAAATTTGTTTGATGACAAAAAAATAATTGAATTTGTTTAGATGTTGCGTATATGTTAGCGTTTATAGCTTAAATAGTGGTGTTGATTTTCATTAAAGAGTATTCAAAAAAAAAAGATCAAGCTGTAAAATAACAGGAAGGTCACCTATTGGCTAAGTTGACCCATTGACTTACAACTCTGTTGATCAAATTAAAATGCAGTTTACTAGTATTAAGTGTCAGAACTGGGTACAAGTTGTTTTCTCTAGGAATTAAAAAAAAAACCTTCGAAGTGTTGTAAGTAGAGAAGAGAAAAGAGGAATTAGTGTGTCTTATTCTATGAATAATGAATTCTTTATATAGAGATACAATATAGGAGTTTAGACTGGAGAAGAAGTACAAGTAAATCTTGGTGAACAAGATTTTCTATAACCGACATCACAATATATTTTTAACACTTCCCCTTGATGTTTATTATGCGTGTAGATGCTGCCTCGTTAAAAACCTTACCTGGAAAACCCAATAGGAAAAACCATGGTTAAGGGAAAAAGAGTGCAACTCGCAATTACTTCCCCTAATGTGTACATACGTCAAGATCTTTGAGACGACGTAATCCGATAAGATAAACCAACTTCTTGAAAGTAGCAGTTTGTAGCGTCTTGGTGAATAAATCAGCCAAATTGTCACTTGAGCGAACTTGAACGACACGAACATTGCTATTCTTATGTAGATCATGTGTGAAAAAGAACTTTGGTAGAATGTGCTTTGTCCTGTCTCATTTGATGTATCCATCTTTGAGTTGTGCGGTACATGAAACACTGTCCTCATACATGATTTTTGGAGATTCTTTCCCTGTAGATAGACCACAATCTTCTCGTATATGTTGAATGACAGATCTTAACCATACACACTCTCGACTAGCTTTATGAATGGCTAAAATCTCTGCGTGGTTAGAAGAAGCTGCTGAAATGGTTTGCTTCATCGAACGCCAAGAGATAGCAGTTCCACCACAAGTAAACACATATCCTGTTTGTGATCTAGCATTGTGGGGATCGGACATGTACCCAACATCTGCATAACCAATCAAATCTTCTGTGGATGGGTTAGGAAAGAATATACCCATGTCTTTCGTACCTTGGAGGTAACGAAGTATATGTTTTATCTCATTCCAATGCCTACGAGTTGGGCATGAACTAACCTTTGCCAATAAATTCACTGCAAATAATATATCCGGTCTTGTATGACTGGCAAAGTACATTAATGACCCTATTTCACTTAAGTATGGTAGTTGAGGACTAAGAATTTCTTCATCCTTCTCTTTAGGGCGGAAGGGATCTTTATTCACATCGAGTGATCTTACAACCATAGGACTACTCAAAGGATGAGCTTGATCCATAGAAAATTGTTTAGCCACCTTTTCTGTATAAGTTTCTTGATGCCCTAAGATTCCATTCTTGAGATACTCAATTTGTAGTCCCAAACAAAACTTTGTTTTTTCTTTTGACATAGACAATAATCTATTGATTTATTTGGACTTCAAGAAAAATATCTTTACATACACTTGTCTAATCATTTGTATTGTACATACGAGTTACCAATACTCTTATTATGAATTTCTTTATAGTCATATGAAATCACATCTTTCAATCACGAAAAGATTAGTAACTTTGATCAAATAACATTTTAAATATGATATTTCAAAACCAAACATATATGGAGATCTTTTAAGATAACATTTCATTTTTAGATCTTCAGTTTGAAATCTATACATATTTCTTTCAAAATACCATTTTACATAGCTCTTCACGAGTTTTGATTATATTCAAACCAGCGATTCTATTGATCTATAATCTCTGGATAAATACAAATCATGTATTGATTAACTTTTAATATTTCATATATCCCATAAACATATTTCAATCGAATAGCTAGAGTTATCGGGAACATGATTTTGATATCAATAATCCTTCATGGATTTTTTCTTTCAGAGATTATATTTTTCTAGTGGGTCATATAATTCAAGTTCTTCCTTTATCTCCAGATTAATAAGGAACTTGAAAATAGTTGCATCTACCACATGAGACTATGTCTTTTCATAATCAATTACATATTGATTTTTCTTTGGTGCAACAACTCATTTCTATTTCATTTGTTTTACACAATTTGGTGTATGGACTATTGGTCCAAATACTTCTCTCTTTCATGAGAATTTGTATCTTTGTCTAGTATTTCTTTCTGATTTGGCCAATCATTTCTTTGTGTACACTTTTCAATAGACTTTGTTTCATTATCCTTTTTCTCATTCATCATACCAACTGCTACTTTGCACGCATAAATATCATCGACGTCGATTTGCTTATCGGTTCCATTATATTTCTTACATGACAAAACTTATTGAAATCTCTTCATTGTCTCAGGTACCTGAATTTCTTTCAGTCATGTTTAACATCTCTCCTGGAGATCATTCAAAAACTTTATTTCCTCTTGACTGTTGTTAATTTATGCTCCTTTTCATTTACGAGGATTTTTATCTTTAGAACTAATATATCTACAACGCTTCAGGCGTAACTAGCAGTTTGATATTGTTCTTCTAGAACAACAATTATTCTTGGAGCATTTACAACTGGTATATGTGACTTGATCACTCTATTTATATGAGTCAGTAAATGTGTCTGGCAAATGCTTTACTAAGCTCTAATTGAATTATCTTTTGGACTTTTTTGACGTTCTCTTTAGTCCGAGGATCAATAATAATTCATATCAACTTCTTTACTTTTCCAGCTGTTTATTTTCTACTCTTTATGTTGGAAGTGCTATTTCACTTTTAACATTCATATCGAGCATTACTTATATCCTTTAGGATTGGCTCTAGATTCTTAAGTATCAATGGAGATTTATATCCAACATATATTTTCAACCTCATCTGAAAACTCATCTTAATTAAAGCTTTGTGGTGGAGCAACTGAGATGTATATCGCACATCCAACATTCTTAGATGAAATAGTTGGTTTCTGACCCAATACCAATGTGGGGAGAACTAGTGATTACTTATTGGCTTGATGCAAACTAGTGTTGCTCAAAATGTTTAGCACTTATCCCAGTGAATTTGCCATAGTCTTCAAAGACTTTAAGAAGTGAATTCACCAATATTATAAAGATGCATAATGGGTGATCAGTCCACCAACATCTCTTTTATTCATGCCAATAACTTCTTTGGCTGGTGAAAACCATAAAAACATTTGACAAATCATTAAGAAGAATATTTTAGTTCTTCAATGAATATTTAATAAATTTGTAAGTATCTTTTTGCATCATTACTGAACCAAAATGGTATAACAGGTTCATGCCAAGTATTTGGTAAACTTCTGGTTTACTCTATATTTATCTCCATTACACTAATCTTTGTGTAGTATAATCTATAAAAGAATGTAGATACTTTCTCTAAATTACTTTTAGAGCCTTAAGAATACTTGTAATTGAAATGAATTTAACATTTCCTTTTCTTATTGTCTCAAAATTATTTGTCTCAAAATTCCATGAACTTATTTTAAGAAGGATTCATCAATCTCAGTTTAGTTAGAAATCTTCTAGACATTTCACTTAGATTGAAATATGAGATTCTCTAACTCTTCCCCTCAAGTTGATAACACTACAAATTTATCAATCTTGAATGAATCTCATTTTTGAATCAATAATATACCTTATTTGGGTAATGTATTATTTCTTAGATCCTTCTAACTTTTGAGACTTGTAAGAACATAATGCAATAAGTATTTTAAATTGCATTCTTATATGCAATAATATTATGTATTCTTTTGGAGTATTAATATACATCATTTTCTTGAACATTATATAAACTTTATTACCTTGTAAGGTACTCACAATAACTTTCTTTCATTTTTAGATGAATGAATATCTTTACTTTATTACCATCTTTATTTTCTCAATTTCAAGTGAGAATATGAGTTCTATAAAGAAACTCTTTGGTGTTGAACTTGATCATAACCATATATATCCACATTCACGTCTACAACGTGCAATATCTTATCAAATCTAGTAAATAATTATTGACCTATATATTACATGCACTCAGTCCTAAATATTAAACCAACGTGCAATATCTTATCAAATCTAGTAAATAATTATTAACCTATGAATCTAATATGTATATTTTATTTATCGCATAAAATATCAAGTATAAATGCATACAAAATTCTCATTAACAATGAATGCGATCAATGAATAAATTTTAATTAGTAATTATAAATCAAGGTTGCCAATATGCAATTATGAATAAAGTGAATTAACAACCTACATATATAAATATGTCAAAACAATCAAACTTGTGTATGTGTAAAGTGTTAAAAGTTAAACTTGTCACTAAATGAAAAATCATCATAGTAACTCTATAAGAAAATAAATAATGTATTATGCAGTAACATGATGACTTTCAATAATAAAATGTAAGCATCGCATATGATTAATAAAGAGAATACATATTATTGAGCATTAGCTTAGAAACATCGACAAGATCTCTTTTCAATCGAATGATTTTCTTTCCTTGAAACAAGGGTATATCAATATTGTCGACTAAAGCTCCTAAATTCATACTGTGTATGAATCCGTTCTTATAAACCATGAATTGATAGTAAACATGATTTGAAGAATGATTGAATATAGACTAAAAATATAACATAATAAAAATCTATACCTATTAGCTTAAGATCGCTAAAGTTTTGTGTTGATAACATGTTGTAAGTAGAGAAGAGAAAAGAGGAATTGGTATGTCTTATTCCATGAATAATGAACTCCTTATATAGAGATACAATATATGGGTTTAGCTTGGAGAAGAAGTATAAGTAAATCTTGGTGAACAAGACTTTATATAATCGACATCGCAATATATTTTTAACACGAAGGAAATAAAAGTCTAATGGAGAAAAGGAGGAAAAATAAGCATGATAAAGCTAAAGCAAACACTTTATTCTTTTAATTATGAATCAATTCGATTTGACCTCCACTTGCCTTGGTTTCTTTTGGTTGTACTCTATTGCAAGCAAAAATAAAGTAATTAGCGCAAAACATGAGTTATCGAAAACATTTACATATACTCATCTTTTTTTTGTCAAACAAACTCATTCTGATCTCATGCAAAGACCCCATTAACAACTAAGAAGACTGACTTTTTGGCTTTTACTGTTAGATTTAGCTGTAATTAAAGTGTGTCAACACCTTTTGAATTTTTATCAACTTAATTAGTTATTTTATTTAGGAGTGGGTAAAGCTAACACCGACCTTTTACTAAACAGTGTATTAAATGGAAAAAAATATTAGAATACAAGAAAGCTGAAAATAAAAATAAAGGAAAAAGAACAGCAACCGAGTCAAATAATGAACGTACACACCCATACTCTTTATTTTATAGGGATGATTTCAATATTGTGGGGTCACGCTTTCTTATCCGTGGTCATAAGAGATTTTAATAAAAAAAAAGTTTTGCTAAAATTTGATACAGAAAAAGGTTTAGGATGAAATATGTGTTCTTCAAATTGTATACTAACCAAGAGGAACTTCTTATAGAAAGGTTCATACTATTTTTCTATTTTTCTCATATACTAATAAATTAATACAATAAGATGTTCTTTGAATATAAGAAATACAAAGAGAACTTACTGTTAGTTTCTCAAATAAAAATTTATTTATCTCGTTTACTTGTTTTTGTTTATCAAAGTAGCTATCAATGATAAACTGTTATTCATTTAGATAATATAGATCATATTATTTATTAATAGAGTAGAAACAATTGATAAATAACTCAACCAGTAGATATCTAATTATTAGGTCAACCAACTCATTCCAAGAATGTTTATTTCAAAAATTAATTAAAAATTTAGATCAAACTGGTTACTTATAATAAAATTTTAAATCTTTAAAATGTAATCTTAATTAAGATAAAATATTAAAATATAAACATAAAGAAAAGACAGTTTTCAAATATTTTACTATATTACTAAATATTTTAATGAAAAAATATATTTAGAATATGACTGATAAATATTTTAAAGTAATATAGACTAAAATCATTGTAATCAGCAAAACATAATTAATAGCATCTCGAAAGTTAAAAAAAAACTTTTAGTTAATCAGAGTAAATTAAATATTGTAAAAAAAAATCTCAAATTTTTTCTTCAATTTTTTTTTTAGTTTTTATGTGTCGTATTTACATTAATTATCATAGTAATCTATTACATTAATATTCTTACTGAATTGAAAATTTAATATAAATGTCATTGTTACTAATTCTAATTTTAATATTTTTTTATGTTTTCTCCGAATCACATTAATTTTAAAGGAAATATCTTTAAAGTAATAATATATAACAATAGTATAACAAATATGTAAACATGTGATGTTAAAAATGATATTTTTATTAAATAAATTATGATTTCATAAAAATTGTAAAAATTAATATCATTGAATTTAATTTTTAATTGTCATACAAAATCTTATTTCTAAAAAATCCTCTTAATTTTTTGTAATTTAATTTTTCATAGTTTTTTTTAAATTACCTAAATATCAAAAGATAAAATATGAACAGTTATATATATATATATGTATATATGAATAGTTTTTACAACTATTACAAGTATAAAACGTTTGTCTTTGATTATTTTTAGCTTAATGTTTAGCTGACTATCTTACACAGTGTATGATAAGATCTTCATTGAAATGACGGAAAACGAGAAAAAAAAAATCCAAGGTAAAGACCTTGATATGCTTAACAAATCATAAATAACTCTTCATTCTTGGTTTGCTATAATGGACCCTTCATGTATGAAAGAGTATCTCTCTGTAAAAAAATCACCTACGATTTTGAAGGCAATTTTTTTTAAGCAATTAACAATTTACATTTTTTAAAGAAAACTATTATAAAAGTTAACAGTTACTTTGTCAAATTGTAAAAAGGATTCAATTTTTGAAGGAGATGAGAAAGAAATCAATTTACCTTTTGTTGCTTAGATTGTTTGGACTTCGTGGTTTCTAAACAATATAAATTAGTACATCACTATAAAGAGGTTTTGAATCTAAGCAATAAATTGCACATAGATCAACAATTCCATATGAAAAACAATGTGATGAGGACAATATAACAATCTATGGATAGTTCCAAGATCTCACATTTCAAAGAATTAAAATAATCAAACAAACATATTTTACATATATCAAACTCATTTTACAACAATCACAATCAAACCCAAATGAAGACTTCCAATCTAATACAATAATGGTGACTAAAGAAATTTAGAAAAAAAAAACTAAGTCAGTTTTGGTTACATGAATTAATGCAACAGTGGAAAATCAAGTAGTTGAAAATATTATATTCGAAATCACATCTATAATAATATAATGATATTTATAAGTAAATGAATTACAAATATTAATTGATTATTATAATTAATTAATATCTAAATATACATACCCATTCCCTCATCACCATGGATGAGTTGCCTAATTTAACATATTTAAAATATTTTCTACAGCAATCAAATAATTAAATTTAAAAACATGTGACAGTTTAAACGGTTTAGTTTTGGATTGGCCTAATTGTGATTTGGGTACCTACATAAGATACAATACTATGAGGCATCATCTTGAATAAACACACTGAATGTTTTTTTCTATTAGATAATCTATTAGCATAAGGACCCTCCAATTAGATTATATAATCCGTAGACAAAACTGATTTTGTCATAAAGAAATTGTTTGTAGAATCTCCGTGACGGGTAATATAACAAAAAAAATCATAATAATCATAACCAGCAAATAAATAAAAGCAGCACATGGAAGCCATTTGCGCAAGGATCATTCTTGTAAGAACCCATTACCAAAAAGCTGATAATAATGATAAAAACAGCACAGACATTCGAACCATATAATTAAAAAACAAATCATTTCCTGTAAAGAAATTAAGCTAGATTCGATTTTGATTGTTTGATCTACTTGGTGTATGAACAAAAGAAACAAAAATAGTAAACAAAACTGAAGGATCGATGTAAAGTCAAAAGGAAAAAATAAATTTAAACCAGCTGTAACTGCAGATCATGTTATGTCTTGTAGCTATTTAATCCTACGACCTATAAGATTCTGGTTTCTTGTAATAAATAATAATAGATGTACAATATAAATTTATATACATATGTATACTACTATGCAGGCTAACTTATAATTCTTTTTTTTATCAAATTAGGCTTATATTTTTTTGTCAAATTTGTGATTGGATATTTAATTTTAAATTTTCAGTTAGAAGAAATTTTCAGAAAAAGGATGAATTCAAAGTAAATTTTAATGGCTTATTAACAGAAAAATGCAGTATCAAAACGGTATATAAGTAGATTATTTTCTTGGTAAAAAAAGTAGGTTATTTTCCATATATAATCTGATGTTTTAAGATTCATTTCATCATCGGTCATTTGTAAAAAAATAGATAATATAGTTATTTATATTTTGTGCTATATACTACCCTGGTGTTTAACCAAATTTATATTTTGTTCAAATACTTCCATTTAATACTATTTTTAATAAATATTATCCATTTATGTTGAGTGTTTTTCCAAAATTTATTTCGCAAATAATCTCAAATAGTTTATCGACTACAGAAAATCTTTTTTTCTCATGTTATTAAATATGATATGCAGTGTCAAATGTATGGAGTTCAAAAAAATCTGTTAATCATGTGTTCTTTAAATATCCCTTAACAGTTCAAAATTGGGTAAAATATTTCTTTATGTCTAGGGGTTTTTACTAATATGGACTATATGTTTTGGCAGTTATTGAAGGAATCCAACTTTAGTTATTTCTCGTGAATTTTGTGGTATATTTATTTGTGGTATATTTGGAAAATAAATACTTTCAAAAATAAAATATGAAATTCTTTGGATATGTTTCATACTGCAGAGATAGAAGGCGCTTTATGGACTGAATCTCAAATAAAAAATTCTTCAATTCATGATTCTTCTATTTATTTTTTAGAGTCTAATTTTACACAGTGCGTAATTGGTGTCTTTATCACTGAAACATAGAAATAACAAGATTTAGGGTGGTTTTATAAAAATGAACTAGTGATACTATGATAGGTGTTATAAATATTTACAAGAGTCTATCACCCTTACATGCAGAATGTAAAGATCTAATTTGAAGGATAAAGTGCATAAACACCCTATATATCTGAAATGTTGTTTACAATAAATTGTTTTTAATTGGTAAATATAGTGTCTACGTCCACATAATAGCCGATGTTTACAATACATATGAAGAAATTTTTACGATGTAAAATGATTTTAGATTTTTATCATCCAACATATCACAAGCGCATATAACATAATAACTTTTCAGCAAAAAAAAAAAACATAATAACTGATAGATTGGCACACAGTGCTCGAAATCTAATTTTGCTATGATGTATATTCTCAGTTCCTCAGAATTAGTTATTGGATAAAAAATTTACTTAGGTTCAAATAACTTTTTGCTGTAAAAAAATATTGGGTGCTATTTTCAAGAAATAAATTGTGAATATTCAATGATTAATGAACCCTGGAAACTGGAAGTGCAGAAGGCATTGATTATAGTATTTATAAAACTCTGCATAGTTTGCAGACAGAGCAGGAAGAGAGGTTTGGTTTCGTGTGTGAGCTGTTTCCCTTTCACATGCTCTCAGTTCTCCTTTAACTTTATCTCTCTCTCTCTAGCGATGCGGTTTCTTCCTTGGAAGCCATGAAAACGGAATTAGTTTCACCGATCTTCTTCTTCTTCTTCTCATTCTCTTGTCTTCTTCTTGTCTCCTCAGGTTTAAACTCTGATGGAGTTCTCTTGATGAGTTTCAAATACTCTGTTCTTCTCGATCCCCTGTCTTTGTTGCAGTCATGGAGTTACGACCACGACAATCCCTGTTCGTGGCGAGGTGTGTTGTGTAATAACGATTTCAGAGTTGTCACCGTGTCTCTCCCAAACTCAAAGCTTGTCGGTTCGATCCCTTCCGATCTGGGTTTCCTCCAAAACCTCCAAAGTCTCGATCTTTCCAACAACTCGCTCAATGGGTCCTTACCGGTTGAGTTTTTCGCCACCGGTGAGCTCCGGTTTCTAGACCTCTCAAACAACTTGTTCTCCGGTGAGATCCCTGCGTCGGTCGGCGATATGCACAATCTCCAGACGTTAAATCTCTCCGATAATATCTTGGCGGGAAAGTTACCAGCTAACTTGGCGTCTCTTGAGAACTTAACGGAGGTTTCTCTGAAGAACAACTATTTCTCCGGCGAACTTCCCGGCGGATGGAGATCCGTTCAGTTTCTAGACATCTCCTCGAATCTGATCAACGGTTCTTTACCACCGGATTTCTCCGGCGACAGTCTCCGGTACCTGAACGTCTCCTACAACCAAATATCCGGCGAGATTCCTCATGATGTCGGCGACGGTTTCCCTCGAAACGCCACCGTGGATTTCTCTTTCAACAATCTAACCGGTTCAATCCCGGATTCTCCGGTTTTCCTTAACCAGAAATCAATTTCGTTTTCTGGAAACCCGGGTTTATGCGGAGCTCCGACACGGAACCCATGTCCTATTCCCTCCTCTCCAGCCGCCGTTACACCGTCGTCTACGCCTGCACTCGCAGCAATACCGAAAACAATCGGGTCAAATCCAGAATCTGACTCGGACGGACCGGAAAACAATAAGTCAAATAACCGAACCGGGTTAAGACCGGGAGTTATAATCGGGATCATTGTCGGAGATATCGCGGGAATCGGAATCCTCGCTCTTGTCTTCTTTTACGTCTACAGATACAAGAAGAAGAATAACATGCAGAAGAACACACACAGTTTAGAAGCTAACGAGGTTAAAGACACAACTTCATTATCACCATCATCATCAACAACTACTTCTTCTTCCTCTCCAGATCAATCCAATAGATTCTCCAAGTGGTCATGTCTCCGTAAGAATCAAGAAACAGATGAAACCGAAGAAGACGACGAAGAAGATGAACATCAAGGACCAGGAGAGAACAAGAAAGGGACGTTGGTGACTATTGATGGAGGAGAAAAGGAGCTTGAAGTAGAAACTTTGCTTAAAGCCTCTGCTTACATTTTAGGAGCCACCGGTTCGAGTATTATGTACAAGACGGTTCTTGAGGACGGTACGGTTCTAGCGGTTCGTCGGTTAGGTGAGAACGGCATGTCTCAACAACGCCGGTTTAAGGACTTTGAGGCACATATCCGAGCCATTGGCAAATTAGTGCACCCAAACTTGGTTCGTCTCCGTGGATTCTATTGGGGTACCGACGAAAAATTGGTCATTTACGATTTTGTCCCTAATGGTAGCCTCGTCAACGCACGTTACAGTGAGTCAACATCATCTCTCTTTTCATTTCAACTACTCTCTTCACGTTAGCAAAATGGTAAAGGCACATGTTAGTGTAACATGACAGGATCTTGTTTAGGTTGGTGGTAGTTAGATATGTTTTCATAAGTCAGCAGTGGGCCAAACTATGCTTAGTCGTGGTGCTATCTTGCGCATATTTGATGACTTTGTTTGCGACTGAATAGGGAAAGGAGGGTCGTCACCGTGCCATTTACCGTGGGAGACTCGGCTCAAGATAGCAAAAGGTTTGGCTCGTGGGCTTGCTTACCTACACGAGAAGAAACACGTGCATGGTAACTTAAAACCTAGTAACATACTTTTGGGGCAAGACATGGAGCCTAAGATTGGTGATTTCGGGTTAGAAAGGCTTCTTGCTGGCGATACTAGCTATAACCGAGCCAGTGGGTCATCCAGGATTTTCAGTAGCAAGCGATCAATATCAGCGTCCACACGTGAATTCGGGCCTACACCGAGCCCGAGTCCAAGCTCGGTCGGGCCAGTATCTCCTTATTGCGCACCTGAGTCGCTCCGCAACCTAAAACCGAACCAGAAATGGGACGTTTTCGGGTTCGGAGTGATTCTCCTCGAGCTTCTTACAGGAAAAATCGTGTCGGTAGATGAGGTTGGGATTGGAAATGGACTGACGGTAGAAGATGGCCACCGTGCGCTGATCATGGCTGATGTGGCGATCCGGTCCGAGTTGGAGGGCAAAGAAGACTTGTTACTTGGTCTATTCAAGTTGGGTTATAGTTGTGCATCTCAAGTTCCACAAAAGAGACCGACAATGAAGGAGGCTTTAGTAGTCTTTGAGAGATTCCCTGTGAGCTCTTCGGCTAAGTCTCCATCGTACCGTTACGGACACTATTAATCTTCGTTCGTACACTAACTTTTGCAAGCCTCTCTGCGAAGGCCGAAGTATATATACATTAAGCAACTCGTTCTTGGTATGTGTTCACTACATTGTTTTTGTAAGATTTTTAGGATATCACCAACTGCTGTTTACTTTTAATTTTAAAAGAGAATATTTAGTAATGATTTTGTGTGGATAAAATAATTTGTACTAGTGTTGTCTTGTCGTTGTAATATCCCAAGTTTAAACTCGGTAATAGTAAATCAAGTTAATCCGGAAGCTACTTAGAGCAAGATTCCTTGGTCTCAGGTTTTTAGTTTTTATAAGAGATGTTTTTTAATTTTTAACTAAGAAACCTAACAATCATCTCTTAAATAAAAACTATAAGAGACGTATCTTAACCAGAAAAATGTAAAAGAAAAAAAACAAATTTTACGTTAAGAACCACACATTAAAAGATCAGAGTTAATCATGGCCTAAGTAAAAACATCTCCAAAACAAGATTTATGTTCTATAGAACTTAATTGAAAACATAACACTGAAAATCAAATAGCTCATGAAATTTTACAATTTGGATAAAAGTAAAAAAAAACCTTAATTTAGAACACATAACAAAAAAAAATCGATTGATATTAAAGATGAAGGAGAGGCAATTCTCTTATTCTAATAAGCGTCATGTTTATATAAGTCTAATTGCTTGAAATCTGAACATCTGAGTTTTCTTTTGATAGTTGAGTACTTGTTGGAAACATTAATGAAATTGGACTTTGGAAGCTTAAATACTCTTCCGCAAACTTTGGCTACGGGTGAAAGTAAAAGTAAAGTTTGAATACAGATGCCGATGGCTTTGAAAGGAACATGATTAGTTGAAGATCAATGTATAAGTAAGTAGATAGCTCTAATCACTTTAGAGAAGTCACTAATGTGAGAATATTTTTTTGGTTCTTGATCTATTTATCTCACTATGAGTTAAAGTTTTTACCCTCTTAACTCAACTCAACTATTCCATGGCTGAATGAAGCTGCTTCCACAACTAACATAACTCTACTCATTTTCTGCTTCCTATTTATATACTCTGCATTGCAATCTGACATTTTTGTTGGCATTCCAGGGAGCAAGTATTATTGCACAAGCAGTAAGTGGCCAACCGTCGTGTTGACAACTATAGTATTCATAATTTCCAGGTAAAAGGAGCGATACTGGCACTACACCGGCCGTCGAGTTGCTCATTGTATTGTCCATCAAAAGTGACAAAATATAGCACCTGTGAGCACGTCCTTATTAACCAAGTCAGACATATTCCATTTTGCTTCACGATTTCCAGCATATTATTCTAAACCATTCAACAGTGTTCTTCTCAAGTTACAAATCGATAAGTTTTATCCTTTGTTCAGTTTCGGATCAAAAACCAGACATAGCTTGGGTATAGTGTTGAAGAAGTATCTTAAAACATGACCTGAGCTTTTCTTTCACCTTCCCAATGTTTGAGTCTTTTTTATGGCTCATGAACAAGATAGTTTACGGAGTCCATCTCCATCTCTTCTTTGATGGTGTGTAGTTTCCTTCATAGCCTCCAAAAAGTCGTGAATCAACATGATTTCTCAGAAAATTTCTTAACATCCACTTGCGTGAAGCTTGGAAAGGACCATGACTCATATAGAGCTCTTTTTACAAAAAAACAAACACATTAATCCACTTTTTTTATAACACGAGCATAAGTTAGAGAAAGTAACATATCAATCTCAAATCGCGTATTATGCTCTCATACCATGAAAGCATTTCCAGAACAAGAAGACTTATGCTTTAAAAGAGGTAAATATAAAAATGAAAATGAAACAGCTCATAAGAGTTTTGTATCATGTGCAGAAAAGAAAGGAGGAGAGTTGCTTCAGAGGTAACTCTTTTAATCTGTAAGAGTCACATTTACCTAATGGATTTGAGTTTTGGATACTTAGAGCATCTCCAACCCAACTCAATATTTTTCTTCAAATGGAGTAAAAGTGAATATGAAGTAACAAATGCTCCAACCCAACTTCATATCTCACTCTATTTTGAAGTTTACTCCATAAATGGAGTAATCTATTTTTTGTTTGTTCATGACTCCATTATGGAGTGAATAATGGAGTAGGGTTGGAGCACTTTTACTCCATATCTATTTTTACTCTATTTTGGAGGAAAAAGTGAAGAATTACATTGGAGATGCTCTTAGGGCATCTCCATCCCCATTCTATAATCTACTCCAAAATGGAGTATGAAAGAGAGCGATGAACAAAAAATAAAATATCACTCTAAAAATGGAGTAATGCTTTTATTTTTTACTCATTAATCCATTTCCTACTCTATTTTTACTCAAAAATGGAGTAAATTATGGAGTAGAGACGGAGATGCTGTTCCAACTGCAAACAAACCCAAATACCAAAGTGGCAATAACTTCCCCATAATTTTTACGGGTAAGAAAGTAAATTGTTACTTATTTGCACAAAAGCAAAGTAAATTGTAAACCGGATTCGGTTACCGGTTCGATAGTACGTTATACACCGTATACCAGTAGCTTGTCTCAAACTAATCAAATTCGGTTTACGTGTCTCTCGTTTCGCTGTCAATTCCTTCAACTTATAGTTTGCTGATGTATGATTTGCCGTTGAAAGACAAACCAGAGCCAGAGACCAAACCGTTAACCTCAACCGGTTCAGAAAATAAACTGTAAACCGGAATTTAGTCAGACACCAAAAATCCCCAAAACCGAATCTACCAAATCTCCGTCTCCTCCGTTGCAGAGAGCAGTGAGAGAGAAGTTGAGAAAGAGAGAGAGGGTGCTTCGATGGAATCCGAACCCAGCGTTGGTGTCTCAGCAACAGCAGCAGCACCAGCAGTCACCGATGATCTGCAATCAAGCAACGCATCGTCTCCAGCGGACGCGGCTGCACGGCTGATCCACGCCGTGGAGCAGCGGCAACAGCATCTTCTCGATAAGACGGTGCCTCACGTTCTCTACCGATGGATCGCTTGCCTATGCGTCGTGTTGATCTACTTCGTTCGCGTCTACTTGGTGGAAGGCTTCTACATCATCACCTACGCCATCGGAATCTACCTTCTTAACCTCATCATCGCTTTCCTCTCCCCTCAAGAAGATCCTGAGGCTTCCCTCACCGGCGGCACTCTTCCTACTCGTAGATCCGATGAGTATCGACCCTTCGTTCGCCGTCTCCCTGAGTTCAAATTCTGGTTCGTCCCTTTCGATCTGATGATTTGATTACTGAATCTTTAGGATCACTGTATTGCTATGAACTTTGATGACTTGGTTCTTGATAGTTTATAGGAACTTCAAGTTGAATGCATATCCTTCTTTTGGGGTTAATGATACCATTCATCTCATACTATGTTGTTTGTGAAAGATTGCATAAAAATTTGGTATGATTCGCCAGCATTAGTGGACTACAACCCCCACTGTGAGGTTCTTAACTTTACGGGAAATTCAACCCAAAAGTTCTCTCCCCCAACTAGAACCCCAACCTCCATTGTGAGGTTCTTAACTTTACGGGAAACTCAACCCAAAAGTTATTTCCCCAAACTAGAACCCTCATTGGGGTTGCCCTTAATCTTTGGGCGTTGCCAATTTGGTGAACCACGTTAAAGCATTGTTATTTGCATTATTGCATCTGTTATTACATATGCCATTATGTATTCCTGTCACTGCTTGATTGATGCATTTTCTGTGTGTGTTTTCACCACTAGGTTATCGATCATTAGGGCATTTGTCATTGGTTTTATGATGACATTCTTCGATGTCTTTGATGTACCTGTTTTCTGGCCAATACTTCTTTTCTACTGGGTGATGCTTTTTATCCTCACCATGAGGAAACAGATACAGCATATGATCAAATACAGATATGTTCCTTTCTCGTTCGGCAAACAGGTATGTCTTGTTTTCGCAGAACCGACGTTTGCGTACTTAACAATATGAGTCATAACTTTTGTCCTTGGTTGCTTCTTCTAGCAGAAATACGGAAAGAAACCAGCTCCAGCTGAGAGCAGTGAATGATCAAATCAACCGTTCAGGTCAGCAGGTCTTTTCTTTTCTTTTGATTGCCTGAAGCTTTGTTAGGGATGAAGTAGAAGAAACAATCAATCAGATAGACTCTTGTAGCCTGTCTAAGACAAGTTTTTTTTTGTTGGTCTTTTATCACCCGAAGACAATGTATCTTATTATTACAGTTTTTTTGTCAGTGAGAATAATGTTTTTTTTTGTACTTGGCCCTTTCGTAACCATCATGGTGGAAACATGGACAAAGCGGTTTGATGCATCCTTGTTTTAAAAGAATGGGAATTTAGATATGTGCAAGGTATTTTGGACAAAACATGAAGTAGAAACTCAAAAGAGGGAGTCAAATCCACAAACGAATAAAAACGGATAAAAAAGAGACGAACAAATGGCTTCAACTCAAACTATGACCAGTGGGAATCACCACTTCGGAAAATCATGAGGAACAAAAGTTTATAATTTGAATAATAGTGTGTTTCAGTGAATAAGAATACAACTCTTAACTCAGAATCTAGATGAACGACTAGTAAATAAAACAATTAGTTACTTACATATTCATCATTACTTGGTTAAACGAAAGCATTTTGGGCAAAGGTCCGGACTAATCACTAATGCATGTAGACTGACATCTATCATCTATGTGACCAACCATTGTAGTGGGAGAGTTTGAATCTTGGTTTATTAAAAGCAACAGTATTTTATTAGCTAGGGGAAAATCGCGCTTCGCGCGGGATTTTCTTAAATTATTTGTTTTATTTTTGTAGTTGTTATTTTTTAAATTTTATCAGTATTTTCTTGTAAACATATTTGTTGTAATAAAAATCATTGTTTTTTGTAAAAAATCAATTGTTTTTTGTAAAAAATCAATTGTTTTTTGTAAAAAATCAATTGTTTTTTGTATAAAAATTGTTTACAATTTTAAATATATGGTTATATTATATGTGAATTGTTGTTGACAAAAACAAATATATATATATATATATATATAGTCAAACTTATTTATTGTAGAGATTATTTTCATTAATTTGTCATTAACCTTTTCTAGTTTGAAAAGTTTGATTATATTATACTTGATTTGTGATGTATGTCCATGATATATAATTTGTTTGTTGTAAAGAAAATGAACTTTATTTACAATGTTTTCGACCCTAGAATAAAGATATACGAAAGAGTGTGTATATGCATATCTATATATATCAGTCAGAACCAATGAAAAAACAATCAACATACTATAAGCTTAAAGAATTTATTTTTTTTCAAAACTATTATGTCTTTGTACAGGTGAAAAATGGGGAGACTAACCCTCAAACAGAGGACCAGATCCAAAGCTTGAATCTCTTAAATGATTTTTTTATGAACTCTTGAGCAGATGGCGTTTTTAAACATTAATAAACTTAAAAAAGAAAACCAATTAAGCTAGGAATAGAAAAATAAAATAAAAATTATGTAGTGAAATCTACTTTGAGTCGCAAATATTAAGATAGAAAACACAACTTTTTCTACTATCAAGGATGTTGATATGGACTTGGGGTTCCCTATTCAAGCTAGTTAAATAAACAATGATAGATAGAATAAGCAGGCTTTGTTTTGTATTCTTGAGAAGCACCAAGCACACTGCTCAACCAGAAAACAAAAATTTTGAAATGTTAAGCAATGAAAATTTACCTTATGCCCTCATTTTTTACTTTAGCTTCAGCTTCCATTTCCATAGCAACCCTCACTCCATTAGGAGGCATGAGAATTCAGCCAAATAGGAACATAAAATGACTCACTTGTCTCATGAAAAATGCACTCAAGACCTTTTTGTCTCGAAATCATCTTAGGCTTATGTAATATACAACGGATAAACTATATTCTCTAGTTGCATTCTACAAACTCTTATCTAATTAAAATCAAACTCAATGTTAAGCCAAGCAATAGCTAAAGCAACCCAAAACCCCTAAACAAACTGCAGTCCCAGTTCCTAAAATTACATCATAGACCCTCAAGCACTTGTTTAAAACGACTATAGACCCAAATGAGACTCAGTTTGTGAATCACAGAACTTCAAAGTCGAGTTTATAATGATGTGGTGGAAGGGTGAGACATTTACATCAGTGTGTATTATGGTATTATGTTTACAGGCGTAAAAATTTTAAGTTCACACTAACAAAAACTAATCAAGAGGTTTCTCTCAATTCTCATAATATAAAGGCACAATACAACTTACAGCCATGCTCAGAAAGAAGAAAAAAAAACAAATTCCACTTTTTTGAGAAGTTGGTCTGCACATAAGCGAGTATAGATTAAAGCGATAATGACATAACCAAAAAAGAACCCAACAAAACATAGTAAAATATGTGCATGTGGGATAAATGAGTCCTTTAATAGAGAATGTAACATTACCATTAATCAAAAACTCATCATTCATACATACCAACAATATTACTGCTCCACTGAGAAGCACTAAGAACGTGCCAACTGCCAAGATTAACTTAGAGGCTGAGACTGATAGAATCTGAGTATCCAAACTATTTTCTTATACCAAGCTTGGCATATACGGAGGGTCCATCTGCATAACTTACACAAAGAGTGGGAAGGAAACTTCATTAGGGAGATAAAACACTGAGTCACCATATACAAAGCAATATTTGACCCATATGTGAGAATATATCGTAAGGAAACATACCAGAGGAGAAAGCACGTAGTCGAAACAGTCGATTAAGATGTAGAAGGAAAGAAGAGATGGTACATTGTTCGAGAAATTTTAACAGGGACCGGCCTTTGAACCACCGTTGAACTGACATGTCCATCTTCTAGAATCTAGAGTAGCTGTGTTATTCTTATCAGCACCTCTTGCATCGATTCCTGCTTTTCATACCATATACAAATCTATTGGCTTCTTAACTAAGCCTTGAATCGTTTCTTCACAGCAGCGTTCTACGATTCAGACTGTGAGTCTTCTTCTATTGAGATCTAATCGCTCAACCTGGATCCGAATGATAACCGGTCAGTCCTAAATGTTTGTATATGCTTTACAGTTAGAAACAAAGAAAGACAAAATCACTTATGATACATGAATATTGAAGTGATGAAATTCATGGGATATGTGTTACATTTTTATAGTCGAAGATTTTGAGAAAAGAAGTAAAAGGGGGCATTCAACAATACATTGTGTGAGGAGTGGAGAGCAATGGTTGATTAGTGCCTTGACGACGACCCTTTAACTCTTTAACGTTTGAAAATCTTTTCAATAGGAAGATGAACATAAAGAGGTTATACGGTTGGTGAAAGTTAAAGGATAATGCCGATTGATGAATGGGCAAGTAACTTTCACTTCAGGCCGAAAAGATAACATCACGCAGCCCATATAAAATTGTTTCACGCAAATTGTTTAGGTGTGCCACGTGTCGAAAATTCCCTCAGACTATTTGATGAAGTGGCAGTCCCTCGAGTGAGAGAACTGTCTTTTATATATATAGATAATTATAGTCAATCAACATTACATTGATTAAAAAAAATTTTTACCAAATTTTGACAAATATTATTGTCAATTTATATTGTGATATATATATATATATATATATATTATATTATTAAATATGCATGTTTCTTGTTGCTAATTAATAATTTAAGTAGAGTATTGGTTTTAAAGATGGAAACTAAAAAAATTCAAAAATCAAGTAAAATTTGGAAAAAGAAACAGTAATATATATTTATTTATTTATTTTTACAAATGAAATTAGAAAAGTGATAACACATACAGATTTTGTATTCTCTTGTGACTATATATCAAAAAGATATGTTGGTATTGATATTAATGAAATTTCACATAATAGAATATAAGCTTTAATGTGACGACGTTAGTTATTTTTTATATCAGTTCGTTATATTAGTGTAAATGTAACATTAGTTATTTTGATAACAGTTTCTTTTGTCTTCCGTTGGATTAATATTTAAATAAAAATGAAAGCTACACCAAACCGTCAATAGTATAAAACCTTTCCAGAATTATAAGCTGACAAGGTAAACATTATCCTTCAGAGTCATAGTTTTTTTTTGTTAACAGTTAGAGTCATAGTTAAAAACCAACAAAAAGAACACATAACATAAGCAAGAATAGGAAGTGATTTTAAAACCTTTTAAAGCACATAAAAGAATCATTAAGGATGCAAAGTTGGTCGATAACGGAAGCAAGGATGAGTGAGAAAGTAGTGACAATCCAATTTATTTGAGATAAGAGCTCCAAAATATGTTTTGACAAGAAAGCAAGAGCCATTGCCACTCAAAAACAAGCTTCAACGAAAGGAAACCAGGAGATTAACCAATCAACTAAAAACCAAGGGACAATACAACTTCACGTCATTGAAGCTTCACACTGGACAATTCAAACAATCAAACCAAAGATCAAGCAAAAAGCCTAGCTGGAGAAAGAGCACACTTATCACTACAAAGGACAAGAAAATTAGCTAAAGATCACGTCTTGGAAATCCAACCAGAAAATCCTAAGAGCACCTCCATTAGAGGTTTAGGGGAGGGGTTCTTACGTTTTTCAAAAAAAAAAAAAAATATATAATATTGAAACAGTGTTGAATCCGGTTCAGAAAGGGTCACTGGTAAGGGGCGGGTTCAACATTGTTTCGCGGGCTCCACGACATGTGACGGCCCGCGATTGGTTGGTTGATTAATTTAAAAAATAAAAAATCAAACGAAAAAAAAAGAAAAAAATATAAATTGACATTGGAAATCGAGAATTGGAGGTTCACCAATGTGGATGGCCTAAGAAACCACAATCCAACACTGCCTCAATACCAAGCAAGCTCCAACTACTCAACGAGACACAATCCAACATCGACAAGACAAAGTTAGATAATGATAACCGTTTATATCTAGAGTTTTAGTTTATGATGTTGATTTGGTTATATAAGGTAAACCTGTTTGGGTTATTTGATTTTCTAGTTAGTTTGGATTGTGAAAATGTCTTTTAAGTTTGGTTTCTGTAATGTGTTGCTGAGTTGAACCAAAAGTTTGAGTTTTAAGTTCAAACTAGACTTTGACCCGCTCGTCCGTGGGGTAACTTTTCATTTTTATAATTTTTAAATTTAAAAAATTATATTTGATTTTCTTTGTTACTAAACTAATTATTGTTTTATATAAAAAAACTGATAATTTTGATGAGATTTTTTATAAGTTTTTCAACATATTTTTTTCATAATTAAAAATAATCGTTAAATTTATAATTAAAATTAATTTTTAGTAGCTTAAATGAATTAAAACAATTAAATTTTTTGAATAGCATATTTTGTAAATAGCACTTAAATTAATTGTTAGCTATATTCTATTATATTTTTATGTAATCATTTTTAGATAATATATTATTGCAAATTTAAAATAAATAAATACATAATATATAGTTGTACATATAAAAATTTAACATATATTAACAATTTTATTTTATTTTATATTAATATTACATAATTTACAAATTTTACTCCTTTTAAATGGTGAATAATATTTTAATATTTTTAAATGGTGAATACTCTTTTATTTATTTATTTATTTATTTAAATGAAAGTATTTTTGTAGATATTCTAATTTACCAATTTAATATTATTTTCATATTTAATTCATATATTACTTTTATTTTAGTATAATATAGAATACAATTATAAAATAGCATATACTTTTATTTTATTTTATTTTTATAATAATATATTTATTTAAAATTAATTATAATAATATTATATAATTAATTGAGAAATTATTTAATTTATATTAAAAATATTTAAAAAATTAACAAGTAACAAGATTTTGTGAAGAACTTCTTAACAGATTTTTAATTTAATATCTTTATAATTCTTAAGATTTTTAGAAATATTATATATTCAATAGATTATTGTAAATAATAAATATATTTAATTATGGAAATAGACTTATTATGATTTTTTATGGTAGATAAAAGTTGTACTTCCCTTTTAATAGAAAAGATTTAAATAATTTAGGATAAATTTGAGTAATTTTTGTTTCATTCAGTTAGTGTTTTTTTGTTTACATTTAGAATAAACCATTTAATTTAGTTAAATATTTTTTTTCAAAAAATTGAACTAACCGATATCAGAATAAATTAAAAATCGTCAATCATCAGTTCAAGAAACTCTGGTTGATTTGAAATTACCAGCATCATTTTCGTACTGCTTTTATGGACTTATTGGTTTCATAGTATCTTTACCAACATCACAATACTTGTCCACTGCTTTGTATTGGAAGCGGAAAATTTATAGTTTTGTTTACTCTGTTAAATTCATATCGGATATTAAAAAATTAAAAGTTATGAACTTGTGATCCATAGTTTTTCACTTTTTCTGTAACACAAAATAGTTATTGATGATACTGCATTTAGGATATAAAATTATTCCGCTTAAATAAACTTTAAGCTACTGATTTTTAATAGTCAGAAGTATTAGGCCAGCACATTGTTAGCATAAGTAAAAACATTGAGCTTTTTTGAATAATACACATTTGATGTCACATTATTTATCTGCCCCATATAAAGCTTTAAAACTATACATTCTCAATTTGAATCTGGATGTATGTTGGTAGAGACATGTCCAAATTGTTATGGGCTAATATGAATAGATTCATATTAGACCAAATATAAATGCTGAAATCCAATTGCGTCCATAGACAAAACCAGGCTAGAACATCTCGACATTGGGCGGTCCAAATAGCTAAAATGTTTAGGTTTAAGAAATTGCAAAATTACAATTTCATTTTAGTTTTCTAAACTATTTTTTCCCGTGAGAACCGCAAAATTATGTTTTCTAGCCAAAATAACAAATTATGTTTTTCCATCAAAACCGTAAAATAGTGTTGTCAAGCCAAAACAACAAAATCAATTTTTTTCGCTAAAATCGCAAAATCGAGTTTTCCATCAAAATCGCAAAATCAAGTTTTTCCGTCGAAACCTTAAAATCGAGTTTTCCCACTGAAACCGAAAATCAAGTTTTTCCGTTAAAACCATAAAATCGAGTTTTTTCCGCCAAAACCGCAAATTGGAGTTTCCCTTCAAAATCGTAAAATCGAGTTTTCTCCTCAAAACTGGAAAATCAGGTTTTCCGTCAAAACCGTAAAATCGAGTTTTCTTGCAAAAACCACAAAATCAAATTTTTCCGTCGAAACCATAAAATCAAGTTTTCTTGGCAAAACCGCAAATCAATTCTCCTAGTAAAATCGAAAAATTATTTTTTTCCGTCAAAATCATAAATTTTGAAATAATAAAATTTAAATTTATGTTGCATATAAAATTTAGAATCTTTACATCTTTTAAATTAAAAATTAAACTATTTACATTAATAATATATTAAATAGACGTTTGGGGCTCATGAGCATCCCAACTGGTCATAGTCCTATTCGGTTATGGTCCTATTTGGACATTGTCCTATTTGTACTTGGACCAAAATCGTCCAGCAAAAAAAAAGTCCGCCAATTTGACAACCCTATATGTAGAACACGAGTTTAGTGATGGAAACATTTGCTTTAGATGTAATCTTTCACTAAAATATCATTAATCAAAAAATTTAAAATTAAATTGTTAACAAAAATGAAGAGAAAATGATTTAAGAAATAGAGAAGGAACTTTTTTAGGTGAGGAAAACAGAAAAAGAAACAACAAACACGTTTCTGGGAGGAATAAATAGTGCAAAAGGTTTCGTCAGCTTTCCGTCTTTGACTTTGAGTGTCTCTTCAGTCTTTCAGGGCCAAAAGGTTTCTCAGTTCTCTCTTTTTTTTCTTTTTTCTTTTTGTAGTAGCTCTAGTTCTTTTATTTTAAAACTAATATCTATAAATCTAATTAAACAGTCATTAACTTAAATATAATCTTTTTACCACATTAGTGTTAGCGCTAAGTTTTTGACAAGAATATTGAAGGCCGATATTTCAAAATTTTATGGTGACCATTTCTGGCTAAACAGTGATTATAATGGCCAGATTATTAAGTCGCTATAATGTTATAACAAGCACTTTAATCTACTCCCTCCGTTTCTTTTTACATATGTTTTAGAAAGTTTATATTGTTTCAAAATAGATAATTTTAAAAAATTTAAGATATATTTTAAATTTTTAAAGTTAACTTTATTTTTATTGAAAACTGTTTAACAAATAAAATTTTACAGTTTTTTCTATAATTGATTAAATGATTTTAAAATTATATTTTTGAAAATATTAAAAAATTATATATATTTTAATTTTCGTGTATTAAGTTAAAACATCATGTTAAAAGAAGCGGATGAAATATTATTCTTACGTAAAAAACGATAAATTAAATTAGAAATAAGTTATTATTATACTTATTATAAATATTAAAAAAACATGAGAGAATTGCCAAATGTGACTCAAAACTTGGAGTCAAACCTAAAAGAATACCCAAACTTAGGTCAAAGGCAAAAGTAACTTAAAAGGCTATTGAAATTACAACTATCCCCTTGTGAACAAACAAAAAAACGGAATTTTTTTTACGTTTCTAACCCTCGCAAGTCGTCTGTTCAGACGACTTAAAAATAAGTCGTCCAGACGACTTAACTTAAAGTCGTCTGGACAGTTATTCTTAAACATAATTTAAAAATTTTGTAAAAAATATTTTGAAAAGTGAAAAATGAGAATTATATAATTAACATATGTCTTAAGAGATATAAATTAAGATATAACAAATTTCAATTGTTTTCAGCATAGATGAGTGAAAGTAGTGAGTCATGATATTCTTTAGTTTATGTTTCATCAACATATGTTGTAGTATTGTATATGTTCTTAGGGTTAGATTTTGGAAAGCATTAAAACCGTTTTTGAAAAATTTAAAAATTACCTAAGCGTATTCATTTCTGTGTATAGTAAACAGTATTGAAGTATAATTTGATTTTATAACGTGGTTAGTTAGTTAATTTAGTCATTTTAGTTTAGGGTTTCATTTTAGAGTCTAGGACGACTTAACATTTAGTCGTCTGTGAACGGACAACTAAATATTAAGTCGTCTGATGTACATTATCCGCCAGACGACTTATTTGTAAGTCGTCTAAACCGGACCAAACCTTAAATTTATCCATTGTACTTTTAAAGCTAACCGGATTATTTACCCAATATATAAGGTGATTTTTTTTTCCTGTGTTAATTTTTCGCAAAAACCCTAACAGTTCTCTCTCAAAGGCGATATCAAAGGCGATTTCGAGTTCCCACTATTTCCGAACAAACCATCGTTCTCAACGTCGGCTATCTATCTCACTTCATTCTCACCGTTCTCACCGCCGCTTCCTCTAAACAGGTAGTATAAGCTGCTTCTTCTAAACCCTAGCGCCACCGCTTCCTTTGTTGTTTAGTTAGGTTGGATGTTGTTTTCCTCTCATTTTACGGTTACGATTTGTGATTTCAAGCAATTTGTGGATATTTTCATTTCAAATTAGGGTTTCAAAGATTGGGGCTTTCACGATTTGTGGTCTAGTTAGGTTGGATATTGTTCTCCTCTCATTTGTCTGGTCAACTTTCAAATGTTCTACTGGAAGTCTTGGTAGACTTATAATTAAGTCGTCTGGAAAGTCTTCCAGGTGGACGACCCAGACGACTTAATCTAAGTCTTTCAGGTGGACGACCCAGACGACTTAGAATTAAAATGTTTCCAATTCGTTTCTTGTTTGCAGATGGCGAATCAACATGAACCTCACTTCTTGAAGCCTCTGCTTCCTTGTTTCGACTGTGGCGTGGTATACACACGCTCTCTATTTCTCCTCTGTTTATTTCCTTTGCTTATCTTCTCCTTTGTTGACTTGTAGACAATACCACTTGCCTTCTACTCAAAACACGTACAAGGCAAGCCGAACGAAGGAAAATGGACACTACGATCGGACGCTTCACACCAAACTTGGGAAGTTATACAAGAAGGAAGAAGACTCACCGATGGTTAGGAAGACTTCGCCCAAACACACTCCCTTTGCATCGGTGACATTCTCGTGTTCAAAAAGGAAGGAGACATGGTATTTCATGTGACTCCTTTTGGTCGTAGTGGTACTGAGATTCAGTATACACCTCCTCAAGGGGATGATGCTGCGGATTGTGCCTCAACTTCCTCGCCTCTTCCTAAATGATGGATGTTTGTCTTGCTATTGTCTTATTGTAATCTGCTTCTAGCGGACTTGTAATGGATGACTTCTATGTTGTTGTCCCCTTGTTTCAAAATGTTTTTAAACCTATGACTTGTAATGGATGATCAACTTTTATAACTACAACTCCTTTTTCCTCTATGTACAAATCATGGTAACACCATTGTGGATGGTCTTAGTAGACGACTAATAATTAAGTCGTCTGGAAAGTCATCCAGCCGGAAGATTTGTCAGACGACTTAATTTATTAGTCGTCTAAGAAGTCTAACACAAATTCTAACACAAATTTAAAAATTACCTAAGCGTGTTCATTTCTGTGTATAGTAAACAATATTGAAGTCTAATTTGATTTTATAACGTGGTTAGCTAGTTAATTTAGTCATTTTAGGGTCTCGGAAGACTTAATATTTAGTCGTCTGTAAACGGACGACTAAATATTAAGTCGTCTGATGTACATTATCCGCCAGACGACTTATTTGTAAGTCGTCTAAACCGGAACCAAACCTTAAATTTTACCACTGTACTTTTAAAGCTAACCGGATTATTTACCCGATATATAAGGTGATTTTTTTTTTGTTAATTTTTCGCAAAAACCCTAACAGTTCTCTCTCAAAGGCGATATCAAAGGCGATTTCGAGTTCCCACTATTTCCGAACAAACCATCGTTCCGGCTATCTATCTCACTTCATTCTCACCGTTCTCACCGCTGCTTCCTCTAAACACTAGCACCGCCGCTTCTTCGAAACCCTAGCGCCGCCGAGTTCTTCTAAACCCTAGCGCCGCCGCTTCCTCCGAACAAACCGTCGCTTCCTCTAAACATTCATTGCCGTTTAACATAAAACGTTGTCTCTATCAATTTACTCATTCTAACCGTTTCACGTTTATTTTTTCAGATCTATAACCGCAATGACGAGTACTCCTTCCGCGACTAGTCAGGTACTCCTTCTGCGACTAGTCAGGTCCGCTTTAAAGTTTTCTACTGGAAGACTTGTAATTTAAGTCGTCTGAAAAGACTTCCAACTGGACGACTTAGTAGACGACTTAATATTTAGTCGTCTACTAAGTCGTCCAGTTGGAAGTCTTTCCAGACGACTTGTAATATTAGTCGTCTACTAAGTCGTCCAGTTGGAAGTCTTTCCAGACGACTTAATTACAAGTCGTCTACTAAGTCGTCTTGTTAGATTTAGCTTGTTTAGCTTATCTCTATTGTTGTCTTTGATTATTTTGCAGACAAAAAGGATGGATATTCCAGAACTCCCCCGTAGGTTATACACATTAGAGGAAGAACCAGAAGCCCACAATAGCATTTCGTATCACACAGATAATAGCAAGTTGTACACTGCTCTTAGGGAAGCCCTTACTGATGAAGAATTTGAAGAGCTCAAGGAGTCGAGTTTGGGAGTTTTCATCAAATTCAAGGAGCAGGGATTTGGTTGGGCTTCAAGGCTGGTTCACTACATGCTCAATTTCAAGCTGGACATCAAGAAGAAGTACGAGATGTGGTCTCTCGTTGGTCCAGAACCGTTGAGGTTTTCACTGTTAGAGTTTGAAAACCTCACTGGTCTAAACTGCGAATACATCGAGGACCTTGAGAGACCAAAATGTGAAGTTACCAAAGAGATGGTATCTTTCTGGGGGATGCTAGGAGTTCATCTGGAAGCAGGCCCAACTACTGATCAGATAATAGCAGCGCTGAAGAGATGCGATGATTGGTCTAGGGAAGATCGCAAGCGGCTCGCGTACCTTTCCATCTTCGCTGGATTCATTGAAGGGAGAAAGTTTTCAACCGCTACACGATCTAGTCTTGCAAGGCTAGTGATGGACTTAGAACGATTTGAGAATTATCCATGGGGGAGAGTCGCGTTTAAGGTGCTGATGGACTCTTTGTGGAACAAAGATATCACTGGCTGTTACACGGTGGATGGGTTTATACAAGTTCTTCAGGTCTGGGTATACACAACTATGCCGGAATTGGGTGCTAGTATTGGTGTTCCCAGAGCAAACAGTCCGTCTCCACCGATACTGGCTTACGAGGGCAGCAGAGGTCGCAGATCAATGAAAGCTGCTATTTTGAAACAGGTATTTACTTCAATCTAAAAGACTGCGCAGACGACTTATACTAAAGTCGTCTGGAAAGTCGTCCAGCTGGAAGACTTACCGGACGACTTTAGTATAAGTCGTCTGGAAGGTCGTCCAGCTGGACGACTTAGTAGACGACTTAATTATAAGTCGTCTGGAAGGTCGTCCAGCTGGACGACTTAGTAGACGACTTTTAATTAAGTCGTCTATTTAGTCTTTTTTTCAAATATCTAACTCGATTCTTCTATTTACTGCAGACCCGCGTGATCAACTTTGTTGAGAACGACCTTAGTGAAATGTGGCCAAAATGGGACTCCGAGGTTGAGGACCTGCCCGCGGAGAACATTATTAAAGTCATGTATGATCGGAGACCGTGGAAGTGGACCATGGATTGCTGGGAAGTTACTGGTACTAAGGTCTATACCAAACTTAAGGTTGTGACTCCATCGAAGAAAGCCACAGAGATGGTTGTGGTGGAGGAGGAGGAAGACAATCCAAGACCTCTGAAGAAAGCTCGTAAAGGGGCTAGTGAAGAGGCTCCTAAAGAGGCTCCTACAGAGGCTCCTAAAGAGCCTAGTGAAGAGGCTACTGGGATAACCAGAGAGGAGATGGCAAATATGTTCAAGGAAGTAGTTGAATGTATGAAACATGGGTTTACGAAGTGCCTCAAGGAGATTAGGAAGTTGTCCGATAGGGTGGAAGCTGTAGAGAAGATGGTTGGTGTCACCAAAGCCAAACAGACTACCTCTAAAGCCCAAGAATCCGCGATGAGGCGAGAAATTTGCGATGTTGGGATCGCTCCCACCGATCAACAACCAGCTCCCACCGATCAACAACCAGCTCCCACCGATCAACAACCAGCTCCCACCTATCAACAACCAAGCGCTCAAGTTTCAGAACAGAGCCTGGTTGTATTGGACAAAACAGCTCCCACTGCTTCGGACTGTAAGGTAGCGGCTGCTAGATACAGAGACAAGTTGGATGCTTCTATGCGTGCAAGGAGTGAACGAGCGAAGAAACCTGCTCCCGTGCAGAAATCTCCTTATACGGCAGAAAAAAAGAAAGCAAAAGTGGCAGCCTATAATCCATTTCCCCCACTAAACAGACCTAAGTTGAAGGAACTCGCTGATTGGTTGAAAACTGATCCGTAAGTGATTGCTTTACCCATAATAGCTTGATTTAGTCTACCAAAACTGATTGCTTTTTTGTTTGCAGTCATTATTTCACTAAGAAGGAAGTCAAACCGCGTACATCACCAACTTGGTGGTATCAGACCCTCCGGACAGCCAGAGCATGGCTGGAAGACTGCGTAAGTCTTCTGCTTATCTTGTATCTTTTTCGTCTGGACTTAAATATAGGTCGTCTACAAAGTCGTCTAAGTAGACGACTTAAAAATAAGTCATCTACGTGGACGACTTTCCAGATGACTTATATTTAAGTCGTCTGGTATATATAAGTCGACTTTCCAGACGACTTATGTTTAAGTCGTCTGGTATATATAAGTCGTCTGGTATATATAAGTCGATTTTCCAGACGACTTATGTTTAAGTCGTCTGGTATATATAAGTCGTCTGGTATATATAAGTCGACTTTCCAGACGACTTATGTTTAAGTCGTCAGTCGTCTGGTATCTTCTAACTTGTATTATTTTAAAATATGCAGCATATAGATGCTTGGATTAATTTGCTGAGGAAAAGGTATCAGGAGAACCCACAAGGTTTCAGGAGCGAGCGAATGTGCTTCCTGGATCACATAAGTTTTTCAGCTGGACGACTTATATTAAGTCGTCTGGAAGGTTTTCCAGCTGGACGACTTATATTAAGTCGTCTGGAAGGTTTTTCAGCTGGACGACTTATATTAAGTCGTCTGGAAGGTTTTCCAGCTAGACGACTTACAGTTAAGTCGTCTGGAAGGTCTTTTAGATGGACGACTTTCAGTAGAAGGTAGTCTAAAAATGTCATACATTGGACGACTTAGTAGAAGGTAGTCTAAAAATGTCATACATTGGACGACTTAGTAGAAGGTCGTCTAAACATAAAATACAATGGACGACTTAGTTAAAGGTCGTCTGGACGACTTAGTAAAAGGTCATCTGGACGACTAGTCAAGTGGTTGTGTACATTTTTGTTTTGTATGGCCAGTTTCCTTGCAGTTTGAGCATCTATAAGCCCTGTGTTTCTTCCTCGGTTTGTGTCCTCTCATCCTAGATAGCTCCAACCAAGATTGCCATCTTGATTTCTTCTGTCTCCCCGGACCACGCTTTACGTCTGGAGGAAAGCATTCTCGTTCCTCAATATGTTGTGATACGATAGGACATATATTCTCTGAGTATCCTGCATACAAATAATTCTTTGAGTACACTGGACATACAAGTGTGGAGATATGCAAACCAACATGTGTTCCAGCAGCTATAGCATGAGAGCAAGGTATTTTCTCCACTGCAAAGACACCACAATCACACTTTGCATGTTCCAAATCAACCACACAGTCCATTTTGCCACCTTTCACAAAGAATCGCCATCCATCAATTGGTTGGACCGTCATCGTATCCGCTATCTCTGTTCGAATAGCAAGCAAGTATTCAACACCCCGGCTATGTTGAGTTGGGAGACTCAAAGCATCTTGTCTCCTTTTCCAATACCATTTTCCTAACTTCTCCCTTATGAACTCCAGCAGGAACGGAATCGGAAATCCTCTTGCTCGCTTCAGTGCGGAATTAATAGATTCAGCGATGTTGCTTGTTTTTATGTTGTATCTGTTCCCCTTACAATAAACCCTTGACCATAGGCTGGCGTCGGCATTCTCCAAATACGTTGCAAGTTCCGGGTTTGCACTCCTTATCTCAGCCATGTACCGGTCAAAATCGTAAACCGTGTGAGCATAAGCAGCCCTTTTCACCAAGTACAAGAGATGTTTCCCTTTAAACTTTTTGACAATGTTATCTTGAAGGTGATAATAACATATTCCTCGGGTTGCCCAAGGAAACACCTTATCACACGCACTTTTAATGGCCGCGTGCCGGTCGGAGACTATCACCAGAGGCTTGTCATGAGATATACAACTAGCCAATTTTGTGAAAAACCATTCCCAAGAAGGATCATCTTCAGCATCCACGGTCCCAAAAGCCAATGGGAATTTCTGAAAATTCCCATCTTGTGCGGCTGCAACTAACATAACACCTCCATACTTTCCACTTAGGTGAGTTCCATCCACCACAATGACTCTTCTCTGATACTTAAAACCTTTGATAGAAGCTCCAAAAGAGAGAAATAGATACTTAAATCTTTTCATAGAATCAAGTTCTATAGCCGTGATAGAATCAGGATTTGCAATGGAGATTTGCTCGAGATATGATGGCAGACGCGAATACCCTTCTTCTGCTGATCCTTCACCAATGTTTGTGCATATAACAGTGCTCTGTATGAAGTGGTGTAATCAAGCGCCATGCCAAACATGTTCCTCATTGCATCAGTGATATGCTGCGGAGTTATCCCATCAATGATTCCAACACGATCAATGAAAAGACTACCAACATACTTTGGAGTACAGTGTCTCCGCTGAGCAATTCGGTCTCCCACTGAGCATAAATGTTTTTCCACATACTTTGTTACCCAAAACGTGTTTGTCCCATGTTTCACACTCGCTCTGATCTTCCATCCACAACCGCTAACCCGACATGTTGCCACAAGGAGAATTTTCGTTGATTTGTATATTCTGAAAGAAAACCTACCCCTCGCTGCTGCCAACCGCAGCTCTGAAAGCAGTGCATCCTTGCTAAAAAAACTCTGGTTGACATAGATACTGGTACCATCCGATTTTCCTCCTTCAATAGCATTTGTCTTACCATATGTCTTTTCGATTTCTTCAAAACAAATATTATCATCATCTTCCTCGTCCTCATCTTGAACCTTTCCATAAAGACTGTAATCCCCACCATTCTAATCCGTTTCACCAACAATAGAGTTATCAGCATCCTCCTCCCCATTTTCCTCCTCCCCATTTTGATTTTCATCTGCAACAAACTCATTATCACCAACATCTTCTTCCCATTCACCAGCTTCATCATTATCACCAACATCTTCAAACCATTCACCAGCTTCATCATTATCACCAACATCTTCAAACCATTCACCAGCTTCTTCCCTTTTCTCTGAAACTGTTTCCACCTTGCTGCGGCTTGATACACAAAGACATACTCTATGCGTTTTGAGTATCTCGAGCAAGTTTCGAACTTGTCTATCACTTGTAACATGAATGGGAGGACTGCCTGGAGCCATCATCATTTCTGCTGGTAATGAGTAGCTAATCTCAACAGTCACTGTTCTCATGTCCAGGTTATAATCTTCTTGAGCCATTGCAACAAGTTCAGCATGTGTTGAATCGTCATTCAATAAAAACAATCTTGATCCTTTGAGATCATCAACCACAAAATCCCAACGGCAATCTTTCAACAACCATTCTCCATAGACTGCTTGTAACTGATGAATCATCTGCGAATATTCAAAATAAAACACATTAGTAAACATATAGAAAATGAAGAAGTTCACTAAACATTGCCGCAGACGACATAGAAGTAAGTCGTCCAGAAGACTTAAAGGTAAGTCGTCTAAAGAGGTCACTTTTGCAATTGAAAATTAAATGGGACAACTTAATTCTAAGTCGTCCGGCTTTGTTTGTTAAAAAAAAAAGTCCAGACGACTTATATATAAGTTGTCTACGAAAAAGGGCTTGTTTTGCATTTGACCGAATCGTGTCAGATCTTTGACTATTGCTGGACGACTTATAATTCAGTCGTCTCTGAGAAAGTTAAAGTTTCAATATTTTATTCAAACTAGACGACTTAAACGTAAGTCGTCCTAGGTTAGTTTTGTAATTGAAAAATAAAACTTGAAATTTAACTTTCTCTAGACGACTTAATTGTAAGTCGTCCAGACAGACGACTTAATGTAAGGTCGTCCGGGTGAAGCAAGGTTTGACCAGAAAACTTGGGAAAACTTCTGGACGACTTTGCTTTCCTGGACGACTTTAAATTAAGTCGTCTGTCTGGACGACTTACAATTAAGTCGTCTGGAGAAAGTTAAATTTCAAGTTTTATTTTTCAATTACAAAATTAACCTAGGACGACTTACGTTTAAGTCGTCTAGTTTGAATAAAATATTGAAATTTTAACTTTCTCAGAGACGACTGAATTATAAGTCGTCCAGCAATAGTCAAAGATCTGACACGATTCGGTCAAATGCAAAACTAGCCCTTTTTCGTAGACAACTTATATATAAGTCGTCTGGACTTTTTTTTTTAACAAACAAAGCCGGACGACTTAGATTAAGTCTTTCGTTTTGACCAGAAGACTTATCAGTAAGTCTTCTACATACAAATGACTTAAGAGTAAGTCTTCTACGCGAACAGATCTTGAAAAAAATTCAAATTCGTACCTTAAACTAGGTGAGATGACTTCGTTTGCACACAGGGTCTTCTCCAACCACCCAGAATCTCAAACGAAAGCAACCGTAAGTCAAAACGAAAGAAATATGGCTCTGTCAACCGTAAAATATTTTGAATCAAAAGCTTGAGTTTTTTGGATGAATATGGAGAGAAAGTGAAATAAATGTTGTTTTTAGTTCATAACAGGTCGTACAACGTTGTTGAACTATTCATTGAAGGGCATTAAAAGCTCCAAACAGGTAGTACAAGGTTGTTGAACTATTCATGGTAGTGGCAATACTGTAAATACTTGAAGATGATGAGGTTGAGACAGTAAAGAAGTCATTTTCGAAAAACCAAAAAAAAAAGTTAATGGCATTTTCGTAGATAAAATGCAGGTGTGGGGTGAAAATCTCAAAAAAAAATGAGTCAAACAGAAAAGGTTAGTTTTCTGTTTGACTCCAAGTTTTGAGTTACTTTTGCAAAAAGGCCAAAAAAACATTTAAGAATAAGAGAAGGATGTTGACGAAAGGTCAATTTAACCAAGCTGGCGAGGACAAAACTTCAGCGATTACGTTAAAATCGGGCCCCACTTCTAAATCAGATCTAATGGCTGACGACCAAAGTTTGACCCGTTGCTCTCTCACAACTGTTCCTCTCTCTCTCTATTTTTTTTCGACTTAATGCCCTTATCATTATTTTTATTTTTATTTTTTTGTCTATATCAAAAATGTATTCTGTGTTGCATTTCCAAGAAATCACATGCATTCTTCATCTAATCACATGCATTCTTTAGCGTATAAATTTTTCATGGGATCCTCTTAGACTGATCATTTTAGTTGTTTAACTGTTGAAAAGTTTAGAGGTCAAGAGGGTTTGATTTTTCTTTTGTTTATGAAATTATATTTATGCATAGATTTTTCTTTTTGAAAAGAGCCACTATGCATATCTTAACTAATAAAACACACTTACCATTACATGTAATTCGAGATTAATTTGGATACTTATCAACCAAAATCTCTATTTATCAACTACTAATATTATAAAATTTATGGAGCATTTGCAAGGTGGCTAGTGGTGAGCGACTACATCAGTGATTAAATTGTTATTTGTTGTCTGAACGATGGAACGCCAAGATTAATCGCCTCAATCAGTGACCAAATTTTTTTAATACTCATGTTTTCTAATGTTCAGTTTAATTAGATGTTAAGTGTGATAAAAAAATTCTTTATGTTTCAAGCAATTACTAACCACAAAACATAGTTATTATTTCCAGTAATTAATCACTAGCAGCAGAAAATATTATACTAGTGAATAATCGTATCGATATTTGATCAATATCGGTAGACACTAGCGACTTACAAACAAAATATATATAAAAACAGTGATCAAAGTTATATACATTTTTACTGGTGTTAGTTGTAACAAACACATTTAAAATATTAAAAGGAAACACAATTTAATTATCTTGAAAATATATAGTATATTAAGTAATGTACCATCAAAGTTTATTGTTTTTTGCCATGGTAGTTTTTCTGAGAGTTATTCATCAAATATACGAAATATTAATTTAATATAAAATATGGTTGTTAGTTTATGTTATAACATATTTTAAAAATTATTAATAAATTTGAAATGGATTAAAAACCAATGAAAAACAATTTAAATAACATGTTTCTAAATAACTGTCATTCTACCATTTTTCTCTTGTTTCAGAAAATGTCACTTTATATTTTAATGTAATTTTTCACAAATAATTTCTTTATTACTCTTTTAACTAATATTTTCATTTTAAATAATTATACATTAAATGAGAGTATAATAGTACATATTTTTATTTTTTTTTAATTTACGTGAAATGTATCTAAATAATACTTTTAATAAAATGGAGAGAGTATTATTTAATTTTGATTATTATAAAATTTAACTTACTTAAGATTATTAAAATAAATGAAATTTAAATTAGAACTTAAAATATTTATATAAAACAATAATTTCATTTAAATAAAAGTTCTGTCAACATAAATTAATATGCGTTTTGAAAATACTGATCAAAATCTACACTGACTATTAAATCCTCTAATTTGGACAAATATTGACTTTAATGTAACAAAAAAGGAAATTGACTTCTTAACTCTTAAAGACATTAAAGAGAAGCAAATAATCAAACCCTATTTATGAAGAAAGAAAAGTCTAACGTGTGACACATTAGTCAGCCACCTAAACATCTTTTTTCTAATTTTGTCATTTTTCCTCTCTTATTAGTCCCTTCAAATCCCAAAAAGTCCACAACTCACTCTCTCTCTCCATTCTTCTTCTTGTAGAGAGAGAGAGCTTTTATGGCGGTGGAGCTCATGACTAGAAACTACATCTCCTGCGTCGGAGTCGACAGCTTCGCCGTTCAAGAAGCGGCAGCCTCAGGTCTCAGGAGCATGGAGAGTTTTATTGGTTTAATGTCTCATGAAACCCTTAACTCCAACCAACTATCTTCCTCCTCCTCCGCCGCCATCACCGCCGACGCCGACCTTGAACTAGCTCGTACTACAACGGCGGACGCGGCGGTCTCGAAGTTCAAAAGAGTTATATCTCTCTTAGACCGTACTCGAACCGGACACGCCCGGTTTAGACGCGCTCCGGTTATTTCTCCAATTAAAGAAATTAAACCGACGCCATTTCAAGCTCCGCCTCAGATCCGTAAAGATTCGTTTTCTCCAACGATTAAAACCATCGACTTCTCTTCACTCTCCTCCGTAACGACGGAGTCAGAGCACATGAAACACCACCACCGTCCTTCAGAAACGGCGCCGTTTAGTGCTCAAAACCTCTCCACAACTGTTTCTTCACATCATCACCGTCCTTCTGAAACGGCGCCGTTTGGTGCTCAAAGCCTCTCCACAACAGTTTCTTCTTTCTCCAAATCAACAAAGAGAAAATGTAACTCAGAGAATCATATCGCCGGAAAATGCGCCTCCGCTTCCTCCGGTCGTTGCCATTGCTCCAAGAAAAGGTATTCATCAACCCAACACTTCAAAGTTAGTTCTTGTCGTAATAGATTCGATCTAACTGGTTTCTTGTCTGCTACAGAAAGACAAAACAGAGGAGAGTGATTAGGGTTCCGGCGATAAGTGCTAAAATGTCCGATGTACCTCCAGATGATTATTCATGGAGAAAGTACGGACAGAAACCAATCAAAGGATCTCCACATCCAAGGTACTTTAATAAGATTCAGTTTTGTGTAAGATCGAAACTTGTCGGACACGGTACTGACTCTTGGTGTCTTGGTTTGACAAAAACAGAGGATATTACAAGTGCAGTAGCGTAAGAGGTTGCCCAGCTCGTAAACACGTGGAGAGAGCAGCTGATGATTCGTCCATGTTAATCGTTACTTACGAAGGAGATCATAATCATTCTCTCTCCGCCGCTGATCTCGCCGGCGCCGCCGTAGCTGAGCTCATTTTGGAGTCGTCTTGAAGGGAAAAAAAAAGAATCTTTAAGGCTTATGATATAAAATTAGATCTTTAGTGGAGTTACTTCTCTTCTTATTCTGTTTTAAGTGACTCAAACTATGAATCATGTAATCAAAAACCTTCTGCGGAAGATACACATTTTAGCTAAATCAAAAATTCGATTCATATTAGTTTTTTTTTTTTAGGTTTCAGTTTTGACATATAGCAATTTGAAGAGTTCTTTTTTACTTTAGGGGGAAAAGAGAGAGCATGGAGTCAAATTTTAAAGTTCGGTAAAGGAGATGGGATGCGTCAAATAGTCAAAATAAGTAGATATGGGACCAAAGATGTCGTGTTTGACCGTATCTTCTACGACTGACTGATGAAAGGCGATCTTTTTTGAAAAATTACTAAAAATATTTTTAGAATACTATTTTTCAAAAATAACTTAACCCAAAATATATTAACATTTGAATTATATATAATACTAAAAAGATAGGATTAATTTTTTAAAGATTTTATAAATATTTAGAAAAATTAGTTTAGTCTATTTTTATCATAAATTTATAATATTTTTGAAACAGTTATTCATTAATTGCAAATTTGAAAATTGTTATGAAACTTATGGTATACATGAAAATTTTCCATTATTTTTTATTTATTATAACCACAAATTATTGAAAATTAAAATTACAAAATATAAAAAATTAATACCACTAAAATGTTCAAGAAGAAGGAAACTATAATCCTAACAAAATTTTACTAAAAATCATGATAAAATTTCCTCTAAACTAGATGGTTTCCCACGATATCACAGAATAACATCATTTAGATATTACTTACGGTAAGTAAATTTTATATATATTTAAAATTTATAATAATTTTGATAAACTAATTTGGTAGATCAAAATCGAAAGAGAACTTTTGATTGGGTTATAATGAAAAAATAACATTTAATTTTATTAAATTATATTAATTATCTTAACGCATGCATTTTTTAATTTTAAAAATTAAAAAAATAAAAAGAGACAAGATATGAGTTGTGATATTTATAATATCTATGTCAAATTCATAAAATAAGAAGTTTGAATTTTTTTATTATATTAAATATTAGATCAAGTAAAATACTTAGAAGTCTATCAAAATCATTATTTCTACTCATATTTTATTAAGTTCAAATAAATTATCAATTTAAATTAATGACTCATTAATCAAATTAAAAAGATGATAAATAAGCAAAATTATCTACATATGGAGAATATAACAAGTAAGCAAATTGACTTCTCAAATAATAGTATAGATCATGATTAATAAATACCTTTAAATTTTCAAATTTATTTTATATTCTGATTTTATTTTAGCCAATATATATATAATTATATGTAATTATGTGAATTTATTAATATAACATATAGATAATAATACATGTATTTATAATTTAACAAATCTCATAAATATACATATTTTAGTTTTTATAAAAAATTGCATTTAAAGAAAAATGCTATTTTGTGAAGAAAAATGCTATTTTTAGTTTGACCAAAAAAGCATTTAAAGAAAATTATTCTCAAATAAGTATTATTAATCAATACAAACATAATTTATTCTTCATTCAAATCTTAACCCCAATTATAACCCCATATACTAAAGATTAGATTCTAATCACCAAAATCAAACCCAATAAAATATTTTTTTTTTTAATTTTAACTAGCCTTTGCCCCGCGCGCCCGCGCGGATGTTATTTTTATGAACGTTAAATATTTTAAGTAGTTTATTTGATATAACTGTATATATGAATGAAACTTAATATTATATATCCGTTATCCGATCTAGGATCCCATCCGCTTCCAAAGACGGATATTTGGGGATCATAATAGTGATTTTACGGATTCGACTGATCCAAGTACGAACTCGGATAGTAAAATTTAGGTCTAGATATTAATATTTAAAATTTAATTATAGCTATCTATGTATATTCTATATACTTTTATATAAAATAACTAAAATTTTAATTTTAAATTTGAATGCTTTCAAAGTTTTTTAAAATAATCATTTTAAATAGACTAATAGATGGTTAATAGTTAGTTTTTAATTAAAAAAAAACAGGTCCAAAGATCTGCGTGTATTCGGATTTTACTCAGAATATCCTAACCCCGAATATCCAGATCCGGATAACAATTTTACGAATCCGACGAATGCATATCCAAATCCGTATATCATAAAATACTTCAGAAATTCGATATGTCCTATACATAATTGTGTATATGTATTATATGGTGATTAAAAATTTTAAATTTATAAATTACATAAATTATTCTTATTAGATATATATCGTACAAATGAATAATACATTGTATTTGTTTATATATATATAACCATTTATAATAAATATTAGTATGTATTTTAGTTACTAAATTGTTATGGAAAATTACATGATTTTGTTATTGTAAATAAATAAGTTCAGATTATATCGAAACTTATTGACATTATTAGTTTTTTTATAGTTCAAAGATAGTTGAATAAAAAATAAAACTACTTTAATTCTCTATATATATATATATATAAACACATATATATATATATATATATTTTATGAAATCTCCAATTTCAATGACAAAGGTTGTTAATGGGCTTAGCCCAAATTTTTTTTTTCTTGTTAATAATCAATGTTTAGATGTTTGGATGCAAAAATAATATCAGTGGCATTTCTTGTAAATATTAAGTAAAAGTAAGAGTTATTTCTTATTTGTACTTCAGTTTTAATAGATTAGATTAATGTTATTTTGATAATTTTCTTTTTCTATGCCAATTTCTGAATTGTCGAGCGGTATTTTTGTTTATAACTCCAATAGTATTTCTTTCTTTTTTTGGTCGAATTTCTAATAGTATTTCAAATATGTATTATATACTAATAAAAGCTCACAGCAACTTATCTTTTTACATGCATAGAGTAGGTGATATATTTATTTGTTCTGTTATATGATAGAAAAAGTAAGAATGTCTTTTCTGTTTTTTAAACTTTTTTAGTAAATAATTATTCTAATCCTAAAAAGATTCTGATCTCGAAAGCCAATTCAATTGAACAAAATAAATATAAACCATTGTAGAAAGTAAATTCTGAACACCACGTAAATTTATTGGTCATTGTATTTTCCGTCTTTAGAGTATTCTTGATAGCAAAGTTGTAGAAGAAGTTCTTACATGTAGAAATTTTTCAATATGTGCAGTGAAAGTCGAATATTTTGTCGATGTAGACACCATGTTTAACAATTGAGAACAATTTGTCGCAAACTTCATCTCTCTAATATGAAGAGTATTCATACACTCTGTCACCTTAATCATATTGTCGATTGACCCTTATTTGCTGTAAAACAGTTATATTCATGTAAGAATATCATGTTTTATAGACCCCATCAATATAGCACTAATTGATATCTATCAAATACACACTAATTTGATATTCGAAAGATTTTGGCACAACTTGTGAATCCTTATTTTCTGCTTCAGTCCATAAAATTCTTTCAATCTCCGAAGTTCAAAAAAAATTATTCCGGATTTCCATTTTTTTATAGACCTTATCATTTTAATTGTTTCAAATATATCATACGATCCATGAAAAATAACTTAAATCAGGTTCATTTGGAAATCTTCGAAAAACAAATAATCCATATTAGTATAGACAAAAAAGCTAGGAATTTTTTCTCGGTGTGATAGTTATTTGGAGAGGGCTTAGATTTGAATTTTGGTGGTGGACATTTGGAAATAACATAACTATTTTTCATCCGTTCCACAAATGGTACATCTAATCTATTAAAACTGAAGTACAAATAAGAAATAACTCTTGCTTTTACTTAATATTTACAAGAAATGTCATTGATACTATCATTGCATCCAAACATTAATTATTAACAAAAAAAGAAAAAAATTGGGCTAAGCCCATTAACAACATCTAATCTATTAAAATTGAAGTACAAATAAGAAATAATCCTTATTTTTACTTAATATTTACAAAGAATACCATTGATACTATCCTTGTATCCAAACATCTAAACATTAATTCTTAACAAAAAAAAAGTTTGGCTAAGCCTATTAACAACTTTGGTCATTTGAATTGAAACTTCATAAAATATTGTATATGTATTTTTCAATTTTTATAATAAAAATAGAATTATACATATATATAGCATTAAATTAGTTTTAGTTTTATTCATATTCATATAAGCTACTCAACTATATTTTAACTATAAAAATGATAATAATGTTAATAATTTTCCATTATAATCTGAACTTATTCATTTATAGTAACAAAATCATGTAACTTTCCATAACAATTTAATGACTAAAATGCATACTAATATTTATTTTAAATGATTATATATAGAAACAAATAGAATGTATTATTCATTTGTACGATATATATATCTAATAAGAATAAATTATGTAATTTATAAATTTAAAAATTTTAATTACCATATAATACATATACACAATTAGGTCTAGGACATATCAAATATCCGGAGTATTTTAGGATATACGGATTCGAATATGCATTCGTTGGATTCGTAAAATTGTTATCCGTATATTCGGAGTTAGGATATTCACTATCAGGATCCCCAAATATCCATTTTTTGAAGTGGATGCGATCTCAGATTGAATAACGGATATCGAATATTAAGTTTCAGCACAGCACACCTAGGTATCCTTTTGGTCCACTTTGGTCTCTTTTGGACCCTTCGTCACTCTAAATTATAGTGGGCTTAGATTTCATTGATAAACACTTCTTTAAAAACTCTAACTAAGACCCAACCGACTAATAGTTGATTTATTAATGACAGGTTAGGCCAATTCTCTACGTGGGAATTATACACACCCATCACCTAGTGAGAGAAATTAGCAATTTCGCATTAAAAAAAACAATCTCTGACATGGACTAAAACGATGACTTCTCATCCGGGTTGAAACTACATGAACACCACTAGGCCTAGATATTCGGGTATCCGTTCGGATACAGATTGGTTCTTTCTATTAGAGAATGAGTATATTCTCGTGTATATTCTGTATAGATTTCAAGTAGATATTATTAAATCTTGTAAATCCCTTAAATCTTGTAACAACTATGGCTTTATATGCCAACGTAATGAGATCAATCCCAGACAGGGAATTCTATCTACTTTAATGGTATCAGAGCGAGTAATCTCCTGAACCAAAATTCTTTCTTCTTCTTATCACACTTCTTTTTCTTTTCTTTCTCTTCGCTAATGGCGGCTGCTTAGATTGACAGAGCTTTTGGCGTGACTAATATCAAGTCACATATCCCTCTGATCGTAGACCTCGATGATCATAACTATGATGCATGACGTGAGTTATTTCTTACTCACTGTCTCACCTTTGACGTCGCAAGACATCTTGATGGCACTTCCTTGCCAGACGGCAACAACGATGCTCAATGGAACAAGAAAGATGGTTTGGTCAAACTGTGGATCTATAGAACGTTGACGCCATAATTGTTCAAAAGCTCCTTTCAGAGTGGTGGTACCTCTCGAGACATCTGTATTCGCATTGAAAACAAGTTCCAAAACAACAAGGAGGCCCGTGCAATTCAGTTAGACAATGAGTTACGCACAACAGAGATCGGAGATCTTACCCTTGAAGCATACTCTCAAAAACTGAAGTCACTTTCTGATCGCTTGGCCAACGTTAATGCCCCAGTTGCTGATCGAACGTTGGTTACCTACCTACTCAACGTCTTAAACAATCGCTTTGATAACATCATCAACGTTATCCAGCATCGAGACCCCTTTCCGACTTTTGAAACAGCCAAGTCTATGCTTCAGATGGAAGAAACCAGGCTTAAACGGTCACACAAACAAGTAGCTCAACATTCTCATCATGCATCATCTTCAACAGCACTCACGGCGACAACTGGAAACAACAACTCCAATAGAAACAACCAAAACCGATTGTCCAACAACAGAGGAAATAGAAGAAATAACAATAATCGTTTCAGGGGACGCAACAATCAAAGAAATCAGTACCACAACTTGCAGCAATATCAGTACTGGCAGCAACCATTTCCTCACTGGCAGAATCAACAACAATGGAGTCCACAGATGCCTCAACTTTTGCCTCAACAAGGCTTGCTTTGCTCGCGTCCACCAAATCAACATCAGGCTAACATCGCTAAACTCGGTTTACAACCTACAACAGATTTTGCTCAGGCATTTAATACGATGACTCTAGCTGACCCGGGTGCGGCTGAATCGTACATGGACACAAGAGCTACATCTCACCTTGCATCCTCAGCAGGTATCCTAAATTCTTGTCTCCCATCAAACATTGATCGCTCTGTCACAGTGGGTAATGGCTCCAAAATTCCAATTATTGCGTAAGGTTCTTCAAACATTTCTTCTTCCTCACGACCTTTATCTTTAAATAAAGTTCTTGTTGCGCTTGCTATTGTTAAAAATCTCATATATGTTCGTAAGTTCACGAAAGATAATTGGTGTTCTGTTGAATTTGATCTTTTTGGATTGTCTGTGAAGGATCTACTCACGGGGATACCTCTGCTCCGCAGTAACAGCTCAAGTGATCTTTATCCTGTTCCTGGATCGCTTAAATCTTCTCCTTCACATTTGGCTCTTGTCCTCACCTCTCCAAACACTTGGCACAAACGGCTAGCTCACACCAACAAAGACTCTCTCAATTCTGTTATTGTTTCAAATTCTCTTTCTTGTAATAAAGAACCTCTCTTAACATCTTGCTTACCTTGTCAGTTAGGCAAACAAATAAAGCTGCCGTTTGTTTCTTCAAATTCAACAGTCTCAAAACCCTTTGAGTTAATCCACTCAAATGTTTGGACATCTCCTTCGGCAAGCATGAGTGGTATCAAATGTTATGTGCTCTTTCTTGATGATTTTTTCTCATTTCTTATGGGTATATCCATTACGGAGAAAACATGAAGTGTTCACTAAAGTTCTACACTTCTTAGCTTATGTCGAAAATCAATTCCATACTAACATTCATGCTTTACAGTGTGACAATGGAGGAGAATACGACAATCAAAACTTTCATTCTTTATTTGACAAAAGGGGAATCCAGTTTCGATTCTCATGTCCTTATACTTCACAACAAAATGGGAAATCAGAAAGAATGATTCGCACAATCAACAACTCCATTCGTGCACTTCTTTTTCTAGCCAAACTCTCTTCTGGGTATTGGGTCGAAGCCTTACATGTTGCAGTGCATATTCAAAATATCCTTCCGTGCACTGCCATAGCCAACGAAACACCATTCTCCAAACTTTTCAACAAACCTCCAAAGTATGATCATCTAAGATTTTTCAGGTGTCTGTGTTTTCCAAATGTTAATCATGCCAACTTATCCAAACTCTCACCCCGATCTACTCCATGTATTTTCTGGGATTTTAATCAAGGGTATCGCTGCCTAGATCTAAAGACCAACAAAATAATATTCTCACGACACGTTTATTTCGATGAGAATGTCTTCACTAGTGCTGTCAAAGAATCAAAGGCTTCATCGTATCAGTTCCTCGATGAAACATGGGACACTTCCCCTGTTTTTAAAGCCATTCTTCAAAATTCTCTTCCCACTCAAGATGTGCAGCAGCCTATATCTCAAGCTCTTCCTACACCGCATGCCTCAACCTCTGCTCCTGCTCACACAGGACATTCAATGCAGACGAGAAGCAAATCAGGTGTTCGGAAAACTAAAACACATATTCTCTTCTTACTTCTGCTTCTGAAATTCCAAATTCTCACATCAAAGCTTTAAAAGATCCAAATTGGACCCCTTCTATGACAGATGAGATCAATGCTTTTCGTGAGACTCGAACTTGGGATCTTGTCCCTCGTCCCCCTAATACTAATGTTGTTAACTGTATGTGGTTGTTCAAGCATAAGCTTAATGCAGATGGAACGTTTAAAAGATACAGATCACGCCTGGTTGCCAATGGCAAATCTCAAGAGCACGGCGTCAACTACAACGAAACGTTTAGTCCGGTTGTTAAACCTTCAACCATACGTACGGTTCTCAATATCTCTCTTGCACGAAACTGGCCGATCCACCAGCTCGATGTCAAGAACGTGTTCATGCATGGAGAGCTTGACGAAACAATATACATGCATCAACCTCCTGGATTTGTGGATAAGCAGTTTCCAAATCATGTGTGTCAACTTCGCAAGGCAATATACGGCTTGAAACAAGCTCCTCGCGCTTGGAACTCCAGATTTGCCAAGTATGTATGTGCTATGGGTTTCACGGCTAGCAGAAGCGATGCCTCTTTGTTTGTCTTTCGCAAAGGAACTCGCCAAGAATATCTCCTTTTGTATGTCGATGACATAATCCTCACAACATCAACTAATCAGTTCTTGCAAGAGATAATTGACTCCTTGAAGAAAGAATTTACAATGTCAGATTCTAGAAAACTTCACTACTTCTTGGGAGTCAAAGCCGACTTCATCAATGGTGGAATATTGTTGAGTCAAAAGTCCTATGCAGAGGAAATCATCAAAAGAGCAGCAATGGAAGAATGCAATCCCTGTGACACTCCGGTCGACTTGAATTCTAAGCTTTCCGGCAAACTAGGAGAAAAAGTGAAGAATCCTACCAATTACCAGCCACTTGCAGGTGCCTTACAATACTTGACCTTCACTCGTCTTGACATAGCTTATGTAGTCAATCAAGTCTGTCTCTTCATGCATGATCCTCGCCAACCTCATCTCCAAGCTCTCAAACGTATAATACGCTACGTTCAGGGAACAAAGGATCACGGCCTGCAATTACTAAAGAGCAACATCAATCAACTTGTGGCATATTCAGATGTGGATTGGGCATGCTGTCCCGATACGAGACGCTCTACGTCAGGTTATTATGTGTATCTCGGCTCAAACCTTGTCTCTTGGTCTTCAAAACGACAGCCTACTGTTTCAAGGTCAAGTGCCGAAGCAGAGTACAAAGGCGTGGCTAATGCAGTGGCTGAACTATGCGGTATGCGAAACCTCATGCTTGAACTCGGTTGTCCAATAACCAAAGCCGCAGTTGTCTACTTTGACAATATCAGCTCGGTATACATGGCTCAAAATCCAGTCAAACACCAACGCACAAAGCACGTCGAGGTTGATATTCACTTCGTAAGGGAAAAGGTTGCGTTGGGACATGTTAAAGTCATTCACGTTCCGTCCTCGCTTCAATTTGCAGATGTATTTACCAAAGGATTGCCACGCTTGCTGTTCAACCAATTCAAGACCGGTCTAACCGTCAGACCATCGACGCTTTCACTGAGGGAGGGTATTAGAGAATGAGTATATTCTCGTTTATATTCTGTATAGATTTCAAGTAGATATTATTAGATCTTGTAAATCCCTTAAATATTGTAACAACTATGGCTTTATATGCCAACATAATGAGATCAATCCCAGACAGGGAATTCTATCTACTTTCACTTTCGGGTTTTAGATTTTTTGGGTTTTGAAATTAGGTCTCATTCGGGTATTATAAAATTTTGGGTCATGGTGAGTCAGGTTATCCCGGGTCCGGGTGGGTTCGGTTCTTATGATTAAGAACCTGAAAATAACCAAATAACCAATTTACCTGAAACGAGTTCGGGTATTTGTATCCAAAGTAACCATATTACCCGATTTGATTCGGATATTTTGTAACCAAACTACTAAAAAATACAAAAAAATAACCAACAATACTCATTTAACACGATTTTTTCTGAGTATTTATATCCAAACAATTTTATTTTTTACAAAAATATTAAAAATAACTAATATATTTAATTTATAATTTTAATTTTAATATTCAACTAATTATAAGTATAATTATAACTAATATTTTAAGATGTATATTTATATTTCGGATATCTTCGGATACTAATTCGGTTCTCGGTTAGGATCGGGTTCGATATCGGTTCTTCGGATACATCAATTGAAGACTCATTTGATTATTTACCCCGGGTCCGATCAGGTTCGGGATCCTGATTTTTGGGTCGGTTTCGGGTCAGTTCTTTGAGTCCGGATATTTTGCCCAGCCCTAAACACCACAATACAGTTAAAAAAAAAACTATTTTATTGATAAACTTAAAACAAACATTTCTTCTATTTCACAAAAATAAATATTTTTAAAAAATAGTTTATAAAAATAGATCGTGTGCTTTAATAGTGAATTAGAAAAAAATATGAAATTATTATTTATTTAATTTTATTACAAACTGAAAATAAAAGAAATACATTTATAATACAAATTTAATATGTTTTATTTATATGAATACATAAATATATATATTTGTGAAACAAAAGTAATACAAAAATTTGGATACAAAGAGAGTAATTTAGCGTGGACATTTTGACATGACTTGGAATCTGAACATGATTCTTAATCAAAACCGAATCGTAATATAAAATACCCATATATATATATATATTATATATATATAATTTTAGAAGAGATTGAATATCTAAACCGATCATGTAATACCAGATACCAAAGCGTAGCGGATTATAACCGAAAGTATATATATTTAATCTTAGGATATGGATTCCATGCTACCGTTTAGGATTCCCGAATCATATTGTTTATGGACAATCATATAAGTTTCTATTTTTTTCTGTTGTGTCTTATTTCCATCACTGACTTTGAAGCTTTCAAACGTGTATTTTATTTCGATTTCGCGGTCTCAAACGCAAGCTCATGTCTGTTTCACCGTTTCTTAATATTTATATATTTTCATTATGCTTTTATCGATTATTGCTTTTGATTTGGTTTGTTAAAGAATAAAGTAAAATGTAGAATCTGGTCTTTGTGTGTATGATTGAGTCTGAGATTCTTTAACTTCTTACTTCATATCTGACCTTGGTAGTTTAGTTCTTAGTTTTCACAGCTTTGTGGCCACTAATTTCGATCAGAGAAAACGTATATGCTTTACTATTCAATTTTTGAGCTAATTTGTTTTTAATAAAATATGATATACAAATTCCAATATTTTGTTATATCTTAAATAACCGAATCCAAGGTTTAAATTTCTGAACCTGACTAGATTGTAAAATTATCCGAACCAATACTAGACCTATATATCAATATTTAAAAATCTGAAATAGGCGACTCAAAACCGGTAGATTAATATAACTCCAAAAGTCAAGGGCACAAACCCTTAAGACACTTGCATGTATTTGATCCACTTGGCCTTTCTTTGGGACATGTTTATTGTATATTTCTTAGCATGAGTTTCTTAACTTTTTTAAGAAACGTTTCTTAATTTTTAACTAAGAAAACTTAAGAACCGTCTCTTAAATAAGAAATCTAAAAGACGTCGAAAAAATAAAATAAAATTATAAGTTAATAACCACATCTTAAAAGACCCGGATAAACATGCCCTTAGTTAGTTCTTTGACCCATCGTTTATTCTAAATCCTACTAAAACAGTTGGTTTTATTATAATTCAAGTTTACGGAAAAAAATGGAATAAAACTTAGGTTCACCCCTAGGGTGAACCTTTAAATTCACCTCACTTCTAATTACTAATCAAAGTGTCACGTAGATTAATAAATAAAAAATATTAAATATTTTTTTAAAAAAATCAAAATAGCTTAAAAATAAATATTTTTTAAGAAAATCAAAATCAAACCCTAGACCTAAATCTAAACTGTAGATTTTACTTAAATCCTAAATCTTTAATCCAAACCCTAGACCCTAGACCTTAAACCCTAAACCCTAATTCTAAACCCTAAATTATGAACCCAAACCCTAAATTCTAAAACTTTGAATCTAAACTTGGGTTCAAGGTTTATGATTTAGGTTTTGGGCTCAGGATCTAGGGTTTGAGTTTAGAATTTAGAGTTTAAGTTTTAGGTTTAGGGTATAGGGTTTAGGTCTAGGATTTGAGTTTAGAGTCTAGGATTTGGGTTTAGATTTAGGATTTGGAGTTTGGGTTTAAGGTTTAGGATTTAGAGTTTAGAGTTTGGGTTCAAAGTTTTAGGATTTAGAGTTTAGGTTTAAGGTCTAAAGTTTGGGTTTAAATTTTAGGTTTAGGGTATAGGGTTTAAGTTAGTGTCTAGGGTTTGAGTTTAGGGCCTAGGGTTTGGATTTAAGATGTGGTTTTGATTTTAAATTTCTTTTTAAATACTGATTTTTAAGTTATTTTAATTTTCTAAAAAATCTTTAATAATTTTTGTCTATTAATCTATGCGGCACTTTAATTGATTAGTGGAAGTGAGGTAAATTTAAAGGTTCACCCTAGGGTTGAACGGAAGTTTTGTTCAAAAAAATCAGCAAAATATAACAATTTCGGAGACGGTTCCAATTGGTAAGCAAATAGTTATCAGATGGACTTTTCTCTATGTTGTCATTTAGGCCTTGGCCTATGCAAACTCAAGTTGCTTTTAGCCCATAATAATTTGTCTTCATAGTTCATGGGATACCAAAGATAATATAGGTTGATTAGCAGGGCCACTTAGATCAAGTATTTTGACATCTCCAATACTTTTTTATAAAAAAAAATCTTGAACACCTTCAATTTTTTTTTCTAATTTGGGGATTTGAATCCGAGAAAAAATCATTATATGCTCTGACTCATCAACAAAAATAACTTTATCATGCGTGTACTAATTAAAATTCTCATTTACTAAATTAAAATTCGCAACACATGAAAATATATTTATTTTCCTTTCAACTGAAATAAAATTAATATTTAATTTTTTTTTGTTATTCTTATTGAAAAGCATGAACTAGTTTAATTTAAAGAAGGTGTTTTTTAATTACGTAATTATTTTAAAATTTATAATTTTTTTATTTTTCTTTTACTATAATAATAAATAAATAAAGTTATACATAATTGAAATTCAAAAAAATATGGATTATTTTTATATTATACTTTTTTTTTAATCCACAGTTAATATTTGTTTCTTTTATACATTTTCTTTAAAACTTATTTATTTAAATAATGAAAAAATTAATCTTTCATTATAACTTTTTGAATAGCTTTATAGTCTAACAAAATTTTCTTTTAAAATTAGATACTTATTTAAAATTTATAACTGAATAATATTATTGATTTTATATATATATATTAAAAATAATATTTTCTAGTTTTTAGAATGTAATTAGTGATTATTTTAATTTTATTAAATTATATTTTGTAGCATAAATTTTACATTGGTTTTACTATATATAATTAATTTGTTACTTACCAAATTTTCCATAATTATTTATTTTTAGAATTTTATTTATTTATTTATTAGATATCTTTGTTGATTTTAAATTATATATATATATTTTGTTTAAAATATATTATCTACCATAATTTTTCATAGGTAACATTCTTAAGCTGATTCTATATTTTATTTAAAAATTTTAAGAAAATTTCAATATAAAATATATTAGTCTAATCATTTTTTTAATTTTTAACTAAAATATGATGAAATGAAATTTTAGATTACGGTATAAAAATGACAAGTAACCTTTTATATTTTGTATATAACTTTTTAAAAATAATAATTTACATATCTTATTAATTTTAAACCTATTTATTTGTTTTCAAAAATAAAATTAATAAATATTAGATGATGTTGTATACACATAAAAATTATACATCATGAAAAGAAACTAATATATATATATATATATATATATATAAAAAATATTAGTATAACCAAATTATCATATTTAGTAAAATATATTAAGATATTTTATTTTATTTTTACATCACCATATTTTATATTTTTATCTGATTTTTTTGTTCTATTACTGGTATTGTTTAAAATGATGTAATTTTTAAAAAACTTATTATAAAACATATAAAACTTCATAATACACACACATATTCTACCTCATGGTCGTTAAATCTAATTAAATTACAATCTACAACACAATTGTGCACATTTTTGAAGTGAATACAATTCAAAAACATCTTTCAACTACAACTCCATAAACAACCTAAAACGTTAGAGCATCATTATCCAAAGTTCTTAGGAGGGGTTCTTGCAATGTTCACGGGCCCCACTGACATGTGGGACCCATGAACAGTGCAAGAACCTCTTCTAAAAACTACTAAATAAGAACCGGTTTTAGAGAGTTTTTTATACTGTTTGTGAACCCCACTAACACGTGGCGGTTCGCGATTGGTTCGTTTTTTAATATATTTTTTTAATCAGCAAAAAAAAAAAAATTAAGAACCCCATTAGGGGTTCTATGGATAATAATGCTCTTAGGTCTCAAATCTACATTAGCAGGCATACACACTTCCAACTTTTAAGCAAAGTCAAAATTAACTTTTGCTGTCATTTAACTTATGCCTAAAGGAAAAGTAGCAAAGTCAATAAAGATAAATACAAAATCATAGTCAAAGCTGAGTTAAGAAAATCATTTTTTTTAAAGAAAGGAACATTAAATCATCTATAACTACATTATAAACATAAATAAATTAGGTGTTTTCATGCACTATGTGCAGAAATAAAAGTTTTAAAATTTAATATATATATATATAATTTCAATTTAAATTTGCCTGCAATATTTAATTTAAATTTTATATTAGTTATATATAAAATTAAGATAAATTGAATATTTTTATTTAATTTTATATTTATAATATATATGTATATAGAGTTAATTTATAATCTTGGAAAGATTTTACTATCTATTATTTTGGTTAAAATATATTTAATTAAATTCAATTAAATTAAGAAAATGTTTTATTAAGTGTAAAATTATCAAAACGTAAACCTAAATAATATTTCTGAAATTTTTAGATATTAAAAGAAACTAATGGCAATGTGATTTGAAAATTACAATATTTTAAAAGAACTGCATAAAATTTTGAACATTTGTTTTATTAAAAATATATATTATAAAATTAGTATTAAATAAAATTTTAAATTTTAAAATATTATTATATTTTTATTTTTACTATTATATTATTTATTTTTATATTAATGGTGGTTTTTGAAATATTACTATATTCTAAAAATTTAACAAATATAGAAATCACCATTAAATGTAAATGTTCATGTCATTAGATTCAAGACATGTCATTATTTTTTTCTTTCGAAATCAATATGGTGATGACACATGGTAAATCACTTCTCAAATAATGTAAATATAAATATTTTTTCTAAAAATTCTTATTTCGCAGCATTCAAGGGATTTTTATCTAGTTATTTTGTAAAGCAATAATTAAAGAGCAATTGCGCTATTCTTTTCTTTTCTAAGTTTAAAACCTTTACCTTACCCATGTATAACCAAACTGATCACACCAAGAGCTGTATATGGGACAAGGGATTTGAGGTGAATCAAGGAAAGATTAGGTCTGTTTCTTGAAGAAATCTATGTATGGTTTGAAACAGTCACCTAGGCTGTAGAATAAAAGATTTCATCAGTTCATGAAGAAGCAAAACTTCTTGAGGAGTGAACATGATTCATGTGTTTATGTGAAGAGAGTTGAAAGCGCCTGGGTGTATCTGCTATTGTATATGGATGATATGCTTCTAGCTGCAAAAGGAATGACAGAAATTGTCAAGCTCAAGGCAGTGCTGAGTTCAGAGTTTGAAATAAAGGATATGGATGCTGCAAGTCGGATCTTGGATATTGACATCAAGCAAGACAGAGAAGAAGGTGTTTTGTACTTGTCTCAGTCAAATTATATGTCCATAGTGATTTAGAGGTTTAACATGAACGAGGTAAAGGCAATAAATACACCAATTGAGGACACTTTAAGCTATCTACAGTGAAGAACGTCTCAGAATGTATTGACACAAAAGGTTTCTATATTCAAGTGCAGTAGGGAGTCTCATGTATGCACTGGTGGGAACAAGACTAGATTTGGCTTATGCTATTCGGTTGATCAGTAGGTTCATGAGCAAGGCTGTAGAGATACATTGGAAGGCAGTGAAAGGGTTACTAAGATATGTTAAAGGTTCTTCTGATCTAAGGTTGGTATTTATGAAAAGTAAAGAGTTCAAGGTACAAGGGTACAAGGATTCAGACTTTGCTCGAGATTTTGACAAGAATATATCAACTAATGGGTATGTATTTACCGTGGGTGGATATGCTGTGAGTTGGAGATCATGTCTACAGCCTGTTGTTGCGCTATCAATTACCGAGGCTGAATACATGGCGTTATCTGAAGCTGTGAAATAGGCAATTTGGATAAAGGGATTGATCAGTGATATGGGGTTCAAACAAGAGAAGGTAACAATTTGGTGTGATTCACAATCTGCTATATGTTTGTCCAAGAACAACACTTTTCATGAAATTAGTTTACTATCGTCGTTTAACCTCAACATTTACGGACTAGGAAGTGTCATTTTCTCTTGGTCATCCGTATGAGAGTTTTCTATCATTTTTAGAGCATCACCAATATATCTTTATATTTATTTCTATAATAACATTTGTAGTCAAATCTCTTTTAATCCATTTGTTTTTTTTCTTCTGAAATAAAAATTGCTATTTTCTTTTATAAATAAAGAAAAATTAGCAATTGTCTATTTTTATTCTATAGTTAAAAATTAGTATTTAAAACTACATTTGAGTAGATTATGCAGCTATTATAGAGTTTATTTATTTAGAGTCAAACTTAGCAAAATATATTGAAGAAAAGACATAATGTTCATGGCATAACAATATTCAGTCTCCATCTCTCCAACTTACCATAGCTATTGATTAGTGTTTGGAAACGGTTCGGATCTACCTGTTTGACCCACCCAGCAGGAGATTACTGGGCGGAATGACAATTTTAAATTTCAAAAAATTTTGATCCGTATAATTTACGGATAAAATTTAGTAAATCTGCATTCATCTCGCTTAGGTTTGCGGGTTATCCGCGGATTAACTAAATTTTACGGTCTAAGCTAATTACATTTATAACCTTAACCACATATCTCTTATAAAAACAACATGTTCAAAAAGAAAACAATAGATTTCTTCTTACTTGGCCTTTGTAACCTCTTTTGCTATTCGTTTTGATTTTTTGCAAGAAATGTTTTTTAAAATAACAATATAATTCTTGTAGTCTCTGTTTTCTGATGTTTACTTCTTTGATTTTTCCTAAATTTTAAAATATATCTTAACACTCAAAAACATTATAGTTATTTTTCTATAGTTTAAAAGTTTATTACATTACAATAAAAAAACCATCACATGACCTTAAAAGACTTTGCTTTTTCATACGGTAGATATGGGAATGATCATTTTTTGGACAAAGAGTTTGAGCTTATTACAGAGATAAATGTAAAACTCTCACTACAAAGCCTCAAAATGAATGGACTTTTCAGAAAAAAAAAGAAGGAAATAAATAAGACTTATTAGAATATACCAAAATCAAGATTAACATGACTCACGTCGCCTCATCAACTCCATAACTCAACATTCAAAATATATTTCTCTTGGTATATGAAACCAACGAGTGTCCTTCAAACTTTCTAAATAAAGTAAGACTTAATTTATAGACCCACGATTTCACATGAAAAATATAATGGGTTCATACGAAAGATGTGAATATCAATAATGTAAACTTGTACATTAGTGGTGGTCCCTTATCGATTCTAGGGGATAAGCTAAATTTATGATTTAAAGAAAATGAAAAATAAGCTGTTTTAAATTTTGGTAACTGGCACCATGTTCATGTGTCAAATAGCTAGAGCGTTCACAGCTAGTCATCACCACAAAATTAAAAGAAGAAAATTTTGACACATGTTTAATTTTTTTTTTCAGTTTTTATACGAATTTGTTATATGCATATTATATTCATAATCCATATTTTTTTTGAAACACTTTCATAATCTATTGTCAGGCCCGGCCCTGAGAAAACCCAAAAAAACTTGGACTGGAAGCACCAAAAAAATTTGAAGGCATGTAAAAGATAAATAGTTCTAAATAATAAAAAAAATTGGCTGAAAACATAGATATTTTTAAAAAATGCCAGAAGCTTATGCTTCCATGGCTTCTGCCCAAGACCGCTACTGCTATTGTTAATTACATTTTTTTTACTCGGTCTACGCATGACCTTCAGTGTCAAGAGCGTCTCTTGTTTAATACAAATATATTCATATATCAAGTATACAATAAACTGATGACAATACTGACTGAAGAGAATAGAATTGTGCCTATTTTTAATTTTAAAATAGCATAAACAATACGGATTCTTTAATGATTATTATGTGCAAAAAACCATAAACACTTGCTGATGACAAAAAAAAAACTAATTAAAACCTCAATAATGCATGAAATCATTAACTGAGTAATAAAAATAAACGAGAGGAAGGCATTGATATTCGGAGGGAGAAAACATTCCATTTTTTTGTAAAAGAAAACATTCCATTCCAAATGAGAGCCTTTAATTCGAGTATTCGAGTCATATCATGCATTTGCGATCATCATTTTGATTTTGATTTGTTGAAGAAAGAATTGCTCATATTTTGATTTGTTGTCATCTTTTGCTCATATTGTTTGAATTTTTTTTGGTCATTTTCACATTCATTTATTTTCTAAAATTCCATCGAGATAGATTATCATTGAAGGGTTCGCTTCCAAAAAATTACAATGACAAAAGGAACTTGAATAAAGGACTTTAAGAATTTTTTTTAGGAAAAAAAAAGAATTTTGACATTCAAGTAATCGCATATATATGATTGATCGGTAAATTTTACAGGACTGGGATTTTAAAACCACGACAAAAGGAAATTAAAAAAGAGACAACAGAACTTCATTATGGCCTTTATATTACAAAGATAAAATAGCATATCATTACCAGTCACTTGTGATGATGAAGAAGTGGGAACGTTAAGTTATTAAACATATTGTATAGATTATCATAAAATATAGACCCTATCTATTGTATAAGTAAATCATTATAATTATAGTACAGATAAGGTTTCATAAGTACATACAAAAGCTGGATTACCAAAGTCAAACCCTCTGCTAAGTTTTCGCTTAGGTGTCTCCTTTTCTTTTAAATATATTTTTGCTCATTGTTTCTGATATGTCTACTTTTGACTATCTAAATATACTCAGGAATGTTTTTTTTTTAGAACAAAGTCAGAAATGGTTGTTGTAAATAAATCGGAGTTGATCAAATTTGGGGGTGGGAAAAAACATAGCCTCTGAGGAGAAATCAATATTAATATTGTGTTTTTTATAACTAATAAATTTAAAATCATATTATGACAAAGAGGGTTAAAACTATATTATTTTCTTTGAGTTTGAGTATGGTAAAATGTTAAACAGCACCTTTATTGATTCTTATTTACTAGAATAGTTTACAAATATAGTATTAGTTCATCGAATGCAATTAATTTGTACATTTAGATTTTATTGTATAAAAAATTGGTTAATTATATAATGTCAATTTTGTTTAGAGTTTCTCCAAATTTTGAAAGTTTTTCTTTTAAAACGATTTTATTTTCTTTTTAAAAGTTGAAAAACTCAATTAATTGGGAAACAAGCGATCCATAAAATTTTAAATTTTTTCTTCCATTTTAAATTGGCGTCTTTTGAGAATTATGGGTGATGATTGTGGGTTGTTTGGATTAGAAAAAAACTAAAAATCATGGATTTAGAAATAAGTTTCTAAAAAAAAACTATTGCGTAGGAGTTAGGACTTTTTAAAAAAGAATCAACTAAATAACACATAATTATCACTGGTTGAATTTTGATGGGCTAATAGACATTACACTAGAGACGGAATGTGAAAGCGGTTGGAGAATTTGTCAAATAAATTTGCATGAAATGGTACACATAATCAATTCTTCAACACCTCTAATGCGATGGTGATCCATATCTCGTGCTTTGGAAACATAAATTTGGTCATTTAAAACCATTTTCTTATCTTAGAAGACCTGGGAACAAATCAGAGAAGTCAAGGCGAGACCGTGTGGGTACAACACGGTTTGGTTCACTCAGGTAATACTTCGTCATGGAATTATTACATAGTTAAAATCCAAAATAAACCATTCACATGAGCAACCGAGCAAGAACTCACAAATAGAACATTCATATTTTTGGTTGGAAGCAGGATAATACGAGAGTTTGTTTATTTATTTTCCATTTTTTAGGGCTGGGAACAAAAACTTGTTATCCGCCTTAAACTTGTTACCCATCTTGTATTTGCCCCACAAATACAAGTACTTGTCATAAGTAAAACAATTAACAGGTTATAAAATTTAATTACTTGTAAATCTAAACCAAATAACAAGTCTTAATTTTTTTTTTGTTACATGATTTGTTTTGGCCCGTTACTTGAATTTCAAAATATTTATAACATTTACATTGTTATTTCAGCTTATTTAATATAGTTTAATACTTATATAATATGTCAAACATATGTATCAAATAATTCCATTTTTTTTTCACCAAATTATATGTTACAGTATCCCACATCGGTTATTATACATACATATATCAATATTTTTTTGGCTATGAATAAAGAAAATCACCTAATTTTTTTTTTACACGGGACAATCATCTAATCTAAAAATCATGGAAATTGACTTTCTATTTTAAAGGTCCAAATAAAAAAAATACCTTAGATAAGCAAGTATAAGTATAGCAAGTTAATCGCAAGTATCTTGGATATAGACAAGTACTTTCTTAACCAAGTACTTAGTAATAGCAAGTATAAGGCAGAAAAAAAGGCTCAAACAAGGCAAATCGAATTACAAGTATAACAAATATCCCGGGTACTTGCCTCGTGCCCAACCCTTTTATGTCCACTAGGCTACTCTGCTGCCATATTATTCTCAATTTAGTGATCTAGAACCGCTTCGCTGCATCTGATTTTCTTCTGGCGCTGTCAAGTTTATAGGTTGCGATATATAACATTGCATATTTATGTAGGGATTAAGATGAGACTAGAGATTATTATTTAATTATATATGTAAAATGTATGAGTTCATAGGTTTATTAAAGATAATTAGATGTATTAGTGTTTATGATTTTCTGTTTTGAAGATTAAAAAAAATCCTTCTATGTGTTATGCACAAAACTAAAACCAATTCCGAAACATTATCACAACTGTTTATAATTCTTAGCAAAACCCAAATATTATATGAGTTTTGATTATATTTGCAGAGGGATAAAAGTTAATTTTAGTTGAATCTAATATAATTGTATAAGAGACACATTTCATCACGCGAATATAGACATATTGCTTATGATCCATTTGAAAACCGGGGAGAATTTCATATGTGGACTGAAATTCTTTCTTCAAAATTAGTTGAGGCACTTCAACACATCTAAGATATCCCATGTTTGTTAAAAAATAAAATTAAATATATTTCTTATTGTTGGGTCTACTGCACTCCCCCATCATCCATATATGTGAGTGGCATAATAAAAGGGTCCTGATCATAACACTATTTTATTTAAATTTGCAAACAATGAGAATCTCCTTTTACTCTACTAGTTTTTGTAATCTTCCAAAAAGCTTGTGTTATGTTTGACTTTACAGCCATGCAAATCCAGATCACAAATTTGTAATGTCGGTCATATTCACGGACAATTCGACCTGCGCGAATATTGCATATTTTCCTGTGGTAAGTTAGTTTTTTCGTTTTAAAATATCATTATTTGTTTTTTTTTAAAAATATGTGTAACCGTTTGATAAAACTCAAACGCTTTTACTGTTCTTCTAATCATTTTTGTGTAGCCTCACTTAAACAAATCAGTTGAGACATATAATTAAAGAAAAATTAGTCGTCTTTAGCAAAAAAAAAAGAAAAGAAAATTAGTACTCCAAGAGATATTTTCGCAATAAGATTTTAATCTTCTGTTTAGTGGAGTTTTCTGGTTGATTGTGAAATGCCTTTAAATTTTTCGTTTATACACATAATTTTTGAGAGAATTTTGTTTAGATATCGGCAAGACTCGAATTTGGTTTTCTCCAACAGCTTTGTTCTTATAATCTTTTGGTGGCCTACTCGAAAAAATCATTTTATCCCATTTATATATTATATAGATAGTTATTTATTTATATGTGGAAGAAGATTTGTAGGTGAAAATCGGTAAATAGAAATATAGTTAGCTCAATCAGGATAAAATTTTAAATCGTGTTAAACTATTTTGATATGTGATTGGGAAGAGATGTGAGGACTGTACACAGATGTATTTCTGTCTACAGCAGTAAAATCACAGCAATCAAACTTTATCTTATGTTTTAAAGCTCACAGCCATAACTAATGTTTATTTCATTTTATTGCTTTTGAGAGTAAGCACTATTACAAGTGCTTTCTCTGATGATTTTTTTTTCTCTTTCCTATAAAAATGTATATTTTCTTTCTAAAATATAAGTACAATGATATATATTAATAGTACATGACTACATTTATTTCAATAGATTATTACTACAATGTAAATATATGGCTGTGTAACTATAAACTTTCATAAGCATATAAATAAAAATTTCATAGTTGTTGATTATGTATGATACCAAACAACTGTATTCTTTTTTTTTGTCAGCAACCAACTTTATTCATTTATGTAAAATAATTATCTCATAATTATACAATAGGTACTTCATACTAATAATAATTATTCAGTTCATAAAATTTGATTATTATTATTATCAATTTTTTTTATTTTTAAAATAATTATAGTTGATTTATTGATCTAAAATACATAAATAATATTTACTAATTATGTTTTCTTTTTAAAATTCACAGCTTTAAATCCTACTGCTACAGTACAAAAATATATAGACTAAATTCTACAATAAATAATTTATAACTACAGCTACAACCAAGGAAATCCATTGTATTTCATTATCAGCAAACATTTCTAAATTTAAATTTGGAGGGACCACAAATAGTTTCATTAATTCTATTTTTATTTTTATTTTTTATTTTAGAGTATTTTAATTGTATTCTATTCTAGCTCTAAAATAAAAAAATAGAATTATTAGTTTTATTCATCACTTTATTTTTTATATTTTATTATTTATTTAAGTAAACATTAATTCTATTTAAAAATCTGTGATATATACTAAAGTTTTATTTAGTTTTCCTTATGAAATAATTTGGTTTCAAGTTTATGTAACAATTTCGTAATCTCCTTTTAATATTATTGAAATGAAATAATGTTAAAATTCTACTTGAAATATATAAATATATTAGAATGCTAATATTTTGCTCTTTCTATTTTATAAAGATTGTTACTTTAAGTTTATCTGTTGTTTTAAAAAATAATTCTACAATGTTAATGCAATTTTGTATATTAAAT